>CAUYON010018577.1:0-18655 GCA_963573935.1 Arctocebus calabarensis
TATTTCTGAATGTATATGAAGCACATCGTGCCCTATGATTGCACCAATGTACACAATTATGATTCAATAAAATTATAAAAAAAAAAAGAAAAGAAAAGGCAGGTAGGAGGGGCCAGGAGACGTGGGGTAAATCCCCATTTAACGGCTATAATAGACAGTATCCAGGTAACAGGCACACTTAAAACTCTGATTCAAACTATACAAAAGCAGTTCATGTGAGTAAAACATTTGTATCCAAGTAATATTCTGAAATAAAAAGTTAGTAAAATTAACATTAGTATTACTATAACAATTTTAGTTCTTTCATATTTTACTTTTTCTCCACTGAGAATGATTCTATTTATTTCCTGGATATGTTTATAAAATTCAGGCTTATCAGTTAGAATTCTTATCCCAATAAAGCTGGGATAAAACTGACTTCTGTGAGGCTCTTGAGTCCTCTGTTAATAAGATAATAGAGAAGTTTTTTAGCTCAGAACTATAATCATGTAAGTTCATTAAAGTTCAAGATATTAAACTTTGAGTTATTTTGCATGGGTAATGATAACAAATGCATGAAAATTAGAATATGCTCGGTACCTTCATTGGTATTCTCTTGCTGATGATACTTATCACCTGAAAGTCATTGCAACAATGTATATACAAATCGATCTCGCTCAATTAATTTGAAACTTTTTTATTAAAATATATTACAAAATGGTTGTGCTTAGAAGATAAGAGCTTTCAATTATAATGCATAAGTACAAGATTGTAAAAGATGTATTTACAACAAACTATTTCTTCAATCTCCTAAAATACTTCAATAGAAAATGAGTAATATTATTTTCTTAGGACTCAGAGTAATCATACACATATTTAATCTAGGCACAGTTCTATTACTTTAGCTATTGTCAGAGATGACCAAAATATTTTAAAATGTGAATGTAAGTGTTGGATAATTAAAGGTTGTATTACCTTTAACATGGGAATCTTCAAGGAACTTTTAAAAAGTGAAACATTAGGATATAAAGTAAGTAAGCATTACTCAGACACTGCTGCTTGTGAAACAGGGTAATCAATCATCCTGGCTTTTGTAGGGCCATCCAGGTTTCAGTGCTGAAAGTCTTACATCCTAGGAATGATCTCAGTTCGAGGGTTACAGGCATGCTTGGTAAATTTATATGAAAACCAGAACACATAAAAAAATAACCAGTAATGGTGTGAATGGCATAGATGCTGCTTAGTTTAAAATAGGGGATTTCATGATCCCAATTGGAGAACATTTAAGAATGAAAGGAGGCACTATTACAGTTTTACTAGGACAAGACGCATAAACTGGAACAGACCAAAGCAAGAATCAGAAAACTTTTGCTATAAAGGACTACACAGTGAATATATCTGGGATTTTAGGAATTTTACAGGGCAAGAGAATGTAAAATGCAATCAGAAAAGCAAGCCTGACTTTCCTTCAAGAAAGTTTGAGTATATTATGGGGGGTACACATGTTTTTGTTACACAGTTTGCTTTTGTAAATTTTAAGTTAAATTTATGGTGTGCCCCTCACCCAGAAAGTGTGCAATGTACCTATGCAAAGTAGCCTTTGAGTGGGAGTTTGCCTTTCTCCGTCATCCTTGTCCTTTTCCCCTCACCTGAGCTTCACTGAGTTTTGCTTCACTCTGAACACACAGGCATTGATCAACTAGTTCCAGTTTAGTACTGAGTACCTGTGGTTTTTGCTTTTTGGTTCTTGTGATACTTAGGAGAATGGTCTCCAATTCCATCTGAGTTGTTACAAAAGATACTAGGTTTATGGCTGAGTACTCCCCAGCAGACATATCCCACTTTTTATTAATCCACTCAGGTATTGATGGGCACTTGGGTTGTTTCCACAGCCTTGGGATTGTGAATTGTGCTGCTATGAACATTTGAGTACAAATGTCTTTATTATAGAAAGCCTTTTTTTTCCTTTGGGCAAGTTTCTAGCAGAGAGACTATGGGATGAAATGGTAGAATTTCTTGAACATAGTGTTAAATGTTTCAGTGTGAATATCTAAGCCACTGTCTTGAAAATTCCTTTTCTTGCCTTCTATCATTTATACTTGTGACCTCCCTCGTCTCCATTTGGGGATCTGCTCTTGTTCTTCATCCATGAGGCTGAATATGCAGTGCACTCGAGTACCTGAAAGGGAGCACTGGTTATCACCTGACCATTTACATTATCAAAATCAGCAGCTTATATATTCTAGGGCAGGAAGGTCAACATATCTAACAGCTATACCGGGATCCCTTAGAAGGTAGTGCCAGGACACATGGTGAACCACTACCCTAGAGGTCAGCAATGAAGCAGCAGGTGCAAGGGCTGGTGAAAATATCATGACATCTCACAGGTAATGATTCAACCTGCATGAGAATCCTGATTAGATCTAAGCAGTGTTCTGAAGGAGAGAAAAATGATATACTCACATGAGCAGAACACAAAATAAAGGCACTTAAGTGCTATCTTATTCCACAAATAGTAATACTAGGAAATGTTTCAAAATGGTTTTAAACTGTAACACTTCAGCCAATAGGAGATTCCAAAGTACTTGAGAACACTTACCGTCAGGTTCAACTGTTCATTGCTTCTCTCAGGAGGTGCAAACTTTAAGTTACTTTACTGCTCAGCTTCCTCATCAGTAGAGTAGTAATAACAATAGTCCCTACCCTACTGGATTGTGGGGAAGAATAAATAAATCAGTGCCTGTAAAGCACCGCAGCCATGCTGTCTGCATAATAAGCCCGTGACAAATGTTATCTATGATTATAATGCACTTTGTCCTTGGAAAGAATCTTTAACTATAGGGTCTAAACTACATATCTATAACTTTCTTAGAATCTTCACAACAAAATGGATTGTATTTATTAGATTTATTCAGCAAATATACCCGAGAGCATATTGCGCACCCCAGGTGGGACTATGTACAGGGTATATAGCATGAATATATATCAGAAATTATGAAGGGTCTGGATTTTGTGCCATACTTGCAAGCTAACAAGATGACTCTCTTGCCATCTTCAGCAATGCTAGAAGACTCCTGGACTGAAGTCAGACGGTAGTTTATTACTTACAGTACCAGCAGTAACCAGAGCGTCAGCACTTTTGCACCGGTTTCTAGAGCCTCACTACCCACAGTGTGATGCAAGGAGGGCCCTGACCATACAGGCCCATAAAGTGGACTGTGCTGCAGGAGAGGAACCCTGAGTTCAGGCATCCCAAATGTTTTCTGGTTGGTAGAAAGCCTCCCTTCCCCTTGCTCCAGAGGGAGACATAATCTTCTAAGGTTGTCCTTTAAGAAACAGCTTTTAATAGTCTATAAGAAATAGCCTTCATGAAGCTGATGTTCAATTGGAGAAAGCATAGAAGAAAAGAAAGAGAAAGTGGGTTAGGAGGGTTGATGCACTTTAAGAATACCCTGGCACACGATAATCAAGTGGGTGCATTGAGGAAAACTTCTCAGTGTCATCAATTTCCTGCATAGCTCTGCCCTCTCTAAGGAAAGAAATGTGAGACAGTAAGAAGCATTCATTTCTGGTAGTGACATGGCGTGACCTGGGTTCTGCAGGTGAATGTAGCTGCAAGTGTCACAGCCTAAGTACAATGGCAGCACGTGGTGCGGGAACCATGGTAGTAACACCCATGGAGGGCCAACTTTATTCTGCCCAGAGCACTGGGCCCTTAATAATCCCCGGTTCCTGTGCTGACAGTTATGCAGTCCTCTGCGTTCTCCGTGGATGGCTTCCGCACAGTGACTGCTTCTTAGGCCACGCTAGGGGTTCCTAAATATCACACTTGCCATCTCTGTCACGTTTAGTCCCCTGTGAGCTTTAGAATAATCCTCTTGTGCAGTTTTTCTCCCTCTTTTTAACTTCTAAGGCCCAATATTAACATCATCAGTATGTCTTTCAAATTTATTATTTGGTACGTCATACACATTGGCGCCATGCATTCTAAACTCCTTAAATTATAACTACACTTCTACACAATATTTTAACTTCAAAATATGAACAAGAATAGATGCTGACCTTTTGTTTGGGGAAAATTCAAAATATTAATTGATGTGTTCATCAATCTAGTAATAGTTAAGTGCTTACTACATACTAATATGTATAAATGCCTTCCCATTAACTTAGTTTCTCTTTCCTACTAGAAAAACATTGATTTTGTTTGACTTATCATCTTGCTAGTCAAACGGTGTCCATCTCTCATGGAAATTACCCCTTATAATCTTTTGGCAACATTGCTTACTGTATCAGTGCAGGTGAACAGGAATGGTTACTCCGTTTGGTGGCAGTGTACTTTAAGAGTTTAAGTGGTTTCTTGCTGATGTTATGATGGAAGTTGGATTCAACAGAGGTTCTCTATCCAAATTTTATGTTCTTTCTTATCCATAGAAACAATAGTTTTCATCTAGAGATAGTTACTAGCTCCTCAAGGATAATTACTGCTTGTGATGGCACTACCAAGATAATTAGTTGCCCTTGAATATCCATGATGATTTACTTAACAAGAAAGCGAATTATATATTGTTCTCTATTTATTAGTACTTGTCTCTCTTCATCTTTCTATGCTTAATAAAATAATGTTAATGATTATAATTATAAAAAATACATGTACCCTTGATTCTATGGCAGTATTTATATTATTTCCATGTTTTAGAAACCCTTATAAAAGTAGTTTTTACAAATTCTAATATTAGCTTATTTTGTGCACCTGATGTTTGCAGGTTATGTGTGAGATGCTGCAGTTACTACATGCAGTAACAGACAAACAGATGAAATTCCCTGCTCCTATGCAGCTTGCCTTCTACTATCAACAGAGAAGAACTAAGTAACACAGATAGGAAGTGGCTTAGCTAGAATTCAGAACTGATTGTGTCTGACCTTAAGTTGCAAATCAATGGGGTCAGAGACATCAGGAACACCTCAAAACAAACTGTCCCTGACCTCCATGCCCCACTGGTATACGACTGAAGTCCAAATGATTGCCCTTTGCCTTGAGCCTTTGACCCAATTCTTAGACATTTACTACCAAGAAAGGAAGCGAGAGTTCTAAAAAATATCTTTGTTTCCTGAAAGGTGAGGTTGCAAGATGTCAATAGATAACTTGCCAAAAGAGGAAAACAGCCAGTTGGGCATTTTTAAGAGTCATTTTTGGTTTTATTAGATTTGAATACAAGCAAGCTCTAATTCCTGATAATCAATTCATTTTATTATAGATTGTTGGGCAATTTTCCTCAAATTGTACAATAATGAGTGGAGATAAGTTTTCTGCACCAAAAGTAAATTCTCCTTGATTTAAGAAGCATTCTGTGAAGTCATTCCCTGAAGATTAACCCCAAGAGAATAGAACATAAGTGACAGATCACACTTATGGTGCATCTTAGAAGGGACAGGTGAAAGCTACTAAATTCAGAACACAAATGTTTTCACATAATAAACGAGAAAATCTCATGAAGGTTATGTCGAACAGTTGGGTGAAAATATTTCAGATTGTATATGAAGCCTGCACAATGAACCCCATGGTTGCACTAATGTACACAGCTATAATTTAATAAATAAAAAAAATTCAGTAAGACCTTTTCAACTTCTTCAAATAATGCTAATATAAAATGGATTTGCCCAGAAAACTTGTGGACTTGGAAGTAAACAAAATAAGTTGTGAGTAGGAACCTGAATATATATTAACAAAGGAAGAAGGTTTAATCCCTTAAGGCTACTCAACAGATAATTCATATCTTAGCAAAACAAATTATTACAGGCACTTCAATTATTATTTGATTGCATTTTACTTTATTGCACTTAGCTGATGCTGCATTTTTTGGAAATTGAAAGTTTGTGGCAACCCTGCCTGTAACAAATCTATCAGCACCATTTTTCCAATAACACTTGCTCACTTCATGTCTCTTTGTCATATTTTGACAATTCTTGCAATATGTCAAATGTTTTTTATCATTATTATATCTGCTATGGTAATCTGTAATCATTGATTTTTTTTTTTTTTTTTGAGAGACAGAGTCTTACTTTATCACCTTTGGTAGAGTGCCGTGGCATCTCACAGCAACCTTCAACTCTTGGGCTTAGGTGATTATCTTGTCTCAGTCTCCTGAGTAGCTGGGACTACAGGTGCCCACCACAACGCCCAGCTATTTTTTTGTTTTGCAGTTCGGCCGAGGCTGGGTTTGAACCTGCTACCCTCGGTATATGGAGCTGGCGCCCTATTCGATAAGCCACAGAGGCCACCCCTGTAATCACTGATCTTTGATGTTACTATAGTAATTATCTTCAGGTATTACAAACCACACCCCTCTAAGATGGTGAACTTAATCAATAGATGTTGCATCTGTTTGGACTGCTCCACTGGTAAGCTGTTCCCACTTCTCTCTCCCTCTCCTCAGGCCTCCCTAGTCTCTGAGAAATTAGGTCAATTAGTATCTTCAAAATGGTGTCTAATGGGGAGAGTCTCATGTCCCTTGCTTTAAATTGAAAGCTAGAAAATGATTACGCTAAGTGAGGAAGACATGTCAAAAGCTAAGACAGCCCAAAAGTTAGCTTACCATGCCAGTTAGCCCAAATGGTGGATGTAAAGGAAAAGCTCTTGAAGAAAACTAATAGCACTGCTCCAGTGGACAAGCCAATGATGAGAAAGTGAAACAGCCTTATTTCTGATATGGAAAAAATTTTAGCAGTCTGGAGAGATCAAACCAGCTACCACATTTCCTAAGTAAGGAAATTACATTTCAGAGTAAGGCCCTAACTCTCTTCAATTTTATGAAGGCTAAGATTGGTGAGGAAGCTTCAGAAGAAAAGTTGGAAGTTAACAGAGACTAGTTCATGAGGTTTAAGAAAAAAGGCCATCTTCGTAACATAAAAGCGCAGGGGGACACAACAAATTCTGATGTCAAAGCCATAGCAAAATATTCCAGAGATCTAGCTAAGATAATTAATGAAGGTGATTACACTAAACAACAGATTTTCAATGTAGGTGAAACAGCCTTGTAGTGGAAGAAAATGTCATGTAGGGCTCTCATAGTTAAAGTCAATACCTTGCTTCAAAACTTCAAAGGACAACCTGACTCTTCTCAGGGGCTAAGGTAGCTGGTGAATTTAAGTCAAAGACATTCCTCATTTGCTATTCCAAAAATCTTGGGACCCTCAAGTATTATACTAAATCTACCTCTGCTATGTAAATGAAATTACAAAGTCTGGATGACCATGCATCTTTAGTACAGTTTACCAAAATATTTTTAGTAATATTGAGACCTATTGCTCCAAAAAAATTTTTTTTCAAAATATTACTGCTCATTGACAATGCACCTTGTCACCCAGGAGCTCCAAAGGAGACATACAAGGAGATGGATGTTGTTTTTGTGCCTGCTAAAACAACATCTATTCTGCAGTTCATGGACTGGGAAGTTATTTCAACTTTCAAGTATTATTATGTAAGAAATGCATTTTGTTTAAGGTTAGAGCTGCCATAGATCATGATTCCTCAGAAGAATCTGGGCAAGTTAGTTCTGGAGAGGATGCAACATTCTAGATACCATTAAGAACATTTGTGAGGACAGGCAAGGTGGCTTATGCTTATAATCTTAGCACTCTGGGAGGCCTAGGCAGATGGATTGCTTGAGCTCAGGAGTTCAAGATCAGACTGAGCCAAAGTGAGACCCCCAATCTCTGCAAAAAATAGAAAAAAACTGAGGTAAGAGGCTTCCTTGAGCCCAAGAGTTCGGAGGTTACTGTGAACTGATGCCATAGCACTCTACCCAGGGCAACAGCTTGAAACTCTATCTCAAAAAAAAATAAAAAGAAAGAAAGAAAGAAGGAACATTTGTGATTCATAGGAGAAGGTCAAAATATCAACCTTAACAGAAGTTTGGAAGAAGTTAATTCCAAGAAAGGTTTTAGAATATTATATAAAGTTGATTGATAAAGAAGTGGCAGAGATTTGACAGGATTGAAATTCTACTATGGGCAAAATGTTATCAAATAGCACTGAATTCTACAGAGAAATCTTTTGTGAAAGGGAGAGTCAATTGATGTGGTAAACCTCACTGTCTTGTTCTAAGAAATTGCCACAGCTACCCCAACTTTCAGCAACCATCACCTAGATAAGTCAGTAGCCATCAACATTAAGGAAAGACCCTCCACCAGCAAAAAGATTAAGACTTACAGAAGTCTCAAGTGCCTGTTAGCATTTTTTTAGAAATAAGTTATTTTCTAATTCAGGTATGTACATTGCTTATTCCATTACATATTGCACTCTTAGTAGACCACAGTATATAATGTAGACAGAACTTTTATGTGCAATGAGAAGTCAAAATATTCATGCAAGTTGCTTTATTGTAATATCCACTTTACTGTAGTGGTCTGGAACTATAGCTACAATATTTTTGAAGTATGCCCATATTTCTTCCTTAGGGCCTCTAGCTTTATGGAATTTCCACCATTTAAATTTAGCCTTAAGAATTGTTTAATTTAAACTTTGGTATAAAGATTCTATTAAATAGTAAATACCTTTGCATCTCAAGGCTCTGAGATTGAAATTTTTAATGAAAGCTCTGCCTATTAATCATGTCTCTTAAATGCTTAGAATAAGGAATAAGTAGTATGCTTTCTTTTATATGTGTGGCTTAAATATTTAAAAGTATTTCAAACATGTCGATTTATAATAAGGTAACATAGTGTTATTATTCATAACATTATAGCTGCTTAACCCCTCTATGCCTCAAATTTCTCATATATAAAATGAGGAAAATAATACTCCCCTGAGTTTGTTGCAAGGATTAAATAACTAATATACATATAGCAATTAGAACAAATCCCTGGCACCTAATAAGTCTTCAATAAAGGTTATTATCAATACTGTCTAATACCTGTCCATGACCACAACACAATTAGAAATATACTGGTTAAATTCAGACATGTGAAAATATATGTTTCCAAATTAATAGCCTGGGTTTTATTTGCTTGTGGATTTGTTGGTTTATAACGAACTCAGTCCAAAGGTAGCAAGGCAGGATACAGGATACACAGCATCACATTTATAGCATAAACTCCTGGAGTCTCACAGACTCAGTTGATCTTCCAGCTCTGACACTTACTAGCTGAGTGAACTTGGGCACCATGTTATCTGTGTCTTCTTTGTCTTATCAGTAACACGGGGACTATAATAGTAATCTGTCTCCTAGGATCATTGTAAAGATTAACTGAATTAATGTATGTAAGATATTTAGAAAAATGAATTCTACTTAAAGGTTGACCATTAATATTTTGTCTATTATTTTTCAGAGTCTACCTTCAAGTGTAAAAGTCACCTATGGAGGTATTTAAAACAATCAATGTGACTAATTTCAAAAGAAAATCAACTTTGACCCCTGCATAGTTATGTCCCTTTTGTTATTTTGGTGTTATTCAAGAAAAAGGCAAGTATCTCTCAGAGTAACTCTGTGAAGAATGTCCTTTTATGAAGGATTTCTTTTCTTTCTATAAAGACAACTAGATCAAATTGGGATATTTATTTGAGATTTTCTATATCATGAGATTAAATAATATATAAGCTCCCATAGTAGGAGGAACTCAAAGTTCATCTACAGAGATAATAAAGACCACAAAAAGCAGCACCTCATTACAGAGGGATTTGTCACAAGTACACATGAATTCCTAATCCATTTCAGGAGTGTATTTACTAAAACATCAAAGCCTAAGCCTGGGGGATTTCAGTGCCTGCAGCCAGCTCTGGAGATTGAAGTGAGCATGGAGGAGCCTATTGCAGGTCCTTCCCTGGCAAATTTTTCTACCTTTTAAATGTCTGAGGACCATATTCTCAGCTTCCTTCTTCTCATTGTAACTGTTCTCCCTAGGAACTTTCATACTCAGCCATGGCTTCAACTCCCACCTTCATGCCAATGACTCTTAAACTGTTATCTTCAACCTTTCTCTTGAGTACCAATCCTATATTTGTAATTACTGACTAGACACTACCTCACAGACGTCCCACAGCACTTTAAATTTCCAAAATGAATTCACTATCTTCATTTGAACACCTGTTCCTTCTCAATAAGTTCCTGCATCAGTTATTGGTACCTCCTCACTCCTAGACTGTCCAAATTCATACCCACCTATAGGCTCTAGGATGCCCCAAACATGGTTCCATTCTTGTGAACTATTGCTACAGGGAGCTCCAAAACCTCTACCTTCACATGTCAGACTATTATTTTATTTTTAAATATTGTTCTAAGTCTATCCACATTACAAGACTAAATGTGGAATTTTGAACCTCAGCATCTACTGAGCACCCTGAAAATCCAACAGAAGTGCTGAAATTCTGAAATTCTCCCTTGAAATTACATGCAAAATGCCATGAATGTAGGTGAGTTTATTTCTTCTTAGTCTTTGGATTTCATCAGGTCATTAGAGCAAGTCATTATCTAAAGAAGGTTGACAACCCCAGGAGATCTTCCTTCCAATGTCCCCTGTTTCCCAGTCTTCCTTCACCTAGCAGGTGGTCCTTGGTCCCCTTGCAGATGCCACATAATGACTCCTGCCCACTCTGGCACCTAAGCCTAATGTCCATGAAGTTCTCCAGGCCCCCTGCTGGTTCAGAGAGTAAGAAAATATTCTCTAAGGCCCTTGTTACAGGAGAACTTAGTGGTTTGGATCCTAAAGACCTTGTCCAGGAAGGCAGGTCCATTGCAGTTCTCACAACCCAGTCTCATGCCCTGGACATGGTTGACCCCTGCCTTCTCACCTGGTAAGATATGAACTTGCTCTACCAGAACATGCAGCCTTGCAGGGACCTTCAGGGATAAATATTAACCATAAGTCACATTACTCCTCTGCCCAGCTCTCCGCCCCCCAAAACCCTATAATATCTCATTTCTCTTAGAACAAAATAAAACAGATTCCTAAAATTCTTCTTCGAGGCTTGCATAAGTAAGAGAGTCTGTAATCATAAATACCTTTTAAAAAAAACCTGTGAAAACATACAAGAAAGAAGCATTTCTAGACATTGCACAAGCGACAATACAATACTGTGATCCCTAACGATAGGAGAGCAAATAATATAGGCCCTACTACTTCAAAACTTTCTGTCTGGAAGTAATTTCCCAGTTGCATTACAGAGATAGAGAATCCAAACAAAGCCCAGTCATCACACACATATGTGACCCAGAAATATTGGAAGGTCAAGAGAACTGAAATTAGTGGAATTTCAGAGGAGGAAGAAGTTATACAAGAAGAGGAGGTTAGACAGAGAGAAGGTTCCAGAAATTTATACAGGCTTCCCTTTGTGTCATTGACTAAGTATCAATCTATACATGCACAGGGTGAAAGCCCATGAGGATAGGCAAGAATAACTTCCAGGGAAGAACAATTACCAGAAAGATGTAAGAACTATAAGTCAAATAATTCCCAGGGTCAGAAATTAGTCCAATTTCCACCATCAGAAGTATAGAGACATCATTAAAAACACAGGGCAGCCAGTGGAGATGCAAAAACAGCCATTCCTTAGAATTGTAACTAAATTAATTTTTCCTAGGGCAAAGCTTCCTCTAACAATAGACTTTGAAGGCTCAGCACCTGTATCACAGTGGTTACAATGCCAGCCATATACACCAAAGCTGGCAGGTTCAAGCCCAGCCCAGGCTAGCTAAACAACAATGATAACTGCAACAAGAAATAGTTAACTTGGTGTTGTGGTGGATACCTGTAGTTACAGCTACTTGGGAGGCTGAGGCAAGAGAATCTCATAAGCCCAAGAGTTTGAAGTTGCTGTGAGACGTGATGCCACAGCACTCTACTGAGGGTTACGTAGTGAGACTCTGTCTCAAAAATAAAATAAAATAAAATAAAGTGTGGCACTTGAGGCTCAGTGGGTAGGGCGCTGGCCCCATATACCAAGGGTGGCGGGTTCGTGCCAGGCCCTGGCCAAACTACATCAACAACAAAAAATAGCTGGGTGTTGTGGTGGGCACCTGTAGTCCCAGTTACTCAGGAGGCTGAGGCAAGAGAATCACCTAAACCCAGGAGTTGGAGGTTGCTGTTAGCTGTGATTCCATAATTCTCTACTGAGGGTGATAAAGTGAGACTCTGTCTCAAAAAAATTAATTAATTAATTAAATAAAATAGTTTTTATGAATATGTTCCATATGTTCAACAATGTAAAACAAAACATTAACATAATGAGGACAACCATGAAATATATTAGAGGAACCAAAGAAAACTTGTTCTAAAAATGGAAAATGCCATACCTGAAAAAAATACTTAACTATATGAGACTAATAACAAATTTAAAACTACAGAAGAAAAGATCAGTAAATCTAAAGACATAGTATTAGAAACCATCCAAAATTAAGCACAGAGAGAAAAAGACTGGGAGAATAAAACCAAAGCTTAGTAATTGTAAGGACACACACACACACCCCACTACCACCGCCACCACCAAGGTCCATCATCATCAAATTGTTTTAAAAAAAAAAAAATGCCAGGTGTGGTGGCTCACGCCTGTAATCCTAGCTCTCTAGAAGGCCAAGGAGGGTGGATTTCTTGAGCTCACAGGTTCAAGACCATCTGAACCAGAGCGAGACACTGGCTCTAAAAATAGCCAGATATTGTGGTTGGTGTCTGTAGTCTCAGTTCCTTGGGAGGCTGAGGCAAGAGAATAGCTTGAACCCAAGAGTTTGAGGTTGCTGAGAGCTATGACTCCACGGCATTCTACCAGGGGTGACAAAATGAGACTCGGTCTCAAAAAATTAAAATAAAATAAAATATAAAAAAAAAACTTCTGATAAAAAGAAGTATTAAAAGCAACCATAGGAAAATATATTATATACAGAAGAATAACAAGAACTGTCACAGACATCTTGTCAGAAACTATGCAAGTCAGAGGATGATGGGGAGAAATTGTCAACATAGACAAATCTAGATTCAGTGAAAATATTTTGTAACAAAAAATTGAACACAGTTTTGCTAAAATTATCACTTAAGTGTTTCTCCTGGTATGACTATAAGCTCCTCAAGGACAGATCTTCCTGTATGCACACAGTATGTTTTCAAAAAATGTTCATTGCTGACCCAAACTATATTCAATTGTTTAATCAATATTTCTTTAACAATTTTCTTCCCTATTGCTCCTCCCTTCATCTTTTACTGCTCACTCTACAATAATGCCAGTTATCTTTCTAAAATCTAAGATTTGGGGTATTATGGGAAGATGGTCAACTGGTAGCAACCCTTGGCAGAGGTTCCTGAGCAGAGGAAGAAAACCTGGATGGAATCAGACTCTGTGAAGCCAAAGATGGGGAACTAAGCCAAGAAAGAAGTTCGGCAAGCTGTAACTCCAAGGAAGAACATTCAAGAAAACAAATTACAGGTACAAAGGCTATCGACTAGAGGACGGGAGACCTCACGCCCAAGCAGGGGGCCTGCCATAGGCTATCTGTGAATGATCAGGGAACAAAAGACCTCTCATTTTACTTTGCTGGAGAGAGCCACTAAACTCCATGTCTCTTTCTCCAGGGAGGTCCCACTTATGAACCTAGGCACCACCCCGCCAGGCATAAAATTGAACAGATATTTTTCCCCACAACTGCAAACTCTCAGTCCACCCTTTCCCCTTATCATGGTGGTCTGAAGTTCTGCCCTCTGCAGAGCACATAGTGTTTGGTCTTGTCCTGAGAGAACCTAGGCATAGTGTGGACCACCAACATCAGGACAGAATCTGTGACTAACAGGGAAGAAAACGGGTGTGGGAAGAAAGGGACACTAGGTGGGAGGAGGTGCAGTCCCCTGGTTATGATTATGCCCAGCCAGTGATAGTATTGACCCTTGGTTCTGGCTGTGTCTGGCAGGACAGGGTGCAGAACCCCTGGCTCTGACGGCACCCATGGCAGAAGAGTGGTTACCCCTTGTGGACTCAGTTCAGCAGTCAGGGCTGGTCTCCAGCCCCTGCTGGGCCTGTGAGCAGAGGCTTGATAGGCATGGACTGCAACCTAAGAGCAAGGGTGTGGTCCCCTGATTCCAACAGAACCCTCGAGTAGTGGCTTACTGTGTGTGAACCAAGATCTGAGGGCTAGGACATGGTCCACTGCCTCTAGCAAGGCTGATGAGCAGAGGCTTACCACATAAGGACTGAGACCTGCGGAATACAGTGCCTGACTCTACAGAGCCTGCAAACAGAGGCTTGCCAGGAAGCAGACTGAGACTAGCAGGTGGGGACGTGGTCTGCTGACTCCAACTGGTCTGGCAAGCAGAGGCTAGCTGTGTGTGGACTGAGACCAGAGGGTGGGACCGGTACCATAACTCCAACAGAGCCTGTAAACAGAGGCTTGCCAGGCAATGGACTGAGACTGGCAGGTGTGGGCAGGGTCTCTTGACTCCAACTGGTCTGGCAAGCAGAGGCTAGCTAGATGTGGACTGAGACTGGTGGGCAGGGGCATGACCCCTGGCTCCAGCTGGGCCTGTGAGCAGAGAAGCAGACAACAGTATAGACTGTCTGGTGGGGGGAGTGTGGATTGCTGGCTCCAATTGTGCTGTTGGAGACCCTTGAATCCCTCTCTATTGGGCAGGGTTTTCACTGCCTGAGACAATTTGCTTGCAACCCATGTCTGGGGCTGTCCACTTGGGGACATTCAGAGGTTGACCTTTGAAATTCTGTAGTGGAAAAGAACTGAAGGATAAGGGCTGGGTGCCGCAGCTGTTTGTATCTCTTCACAGTTGAGATTTAAACCTAATACTTTGGTTTCTTAGGACAGGGCTGGCTAATATCAAAACAGAGCTGGCTTGTGCTATCTCACCAAGTAGGTCCCTGGAGAAGAACACTGGCAACATGAATAACCAGAGTAGATCAAACCCCCCCCCGCCCAAGAAATGACAAAGGAGATACAACTGAAGATGCCATGCATAGACAATTGGCAGCAATGTCAGAAGTTGAATCAGAATATGGATTGCAAATAAGATAAATAGAATGGAAGAAAAGATAGAAATTGAATTCCAAAGAGTAGTTCTAAAGTTGTCTCAAGAAATTAATGAATTCAGGAGGGGTGGAGCAAGATGGCGGCTGAGTAACAGCTTCCTTGCAACTGGGCACCGTGAGACTGGGGAGAGAGGACTTCAGCCATCTCTGGCAGGCAGGATCTAGCAGGAAACTTCCCTTTGGGGACAGAGGGAGACAACATGAGAGTTCTGGACACCATGAGGAAGGCAAAAGCGGCATAGATTGGAAATGTCATCAAGCCACACGCAATAAAGATGGTTCCAGTCCATGAACCCCTGTATCACACTCCCTCTGGAGAAACCCTAACTGCCCCCTTCTATCATCGCCCGATTCAGCAGAAAACAGTTAGATTGAGTCTTTGCCCTTTTTCCCTAACAGCAGTTGGAGTTTCTACTCAGAGAGGGAGAATTGATGCAGGACATTTGGCACCCTAGCCAGCTCAGTGGAGCTGGCAGACCTGCCGCCTCCTCCTTGGCAGTATCAGTGCTGCGACAGCCAGCTGAAGAACCAGCAGGCTGGATGACAGGCAAGGAGGAGGACCTCCAACCCACACCGGAGGCTCCAATAGTCAAAAAGCCTGGACAACCGCTAAGGAGACACCTGAGCCTTAGTGTCTCCTTTACTTTACACTTAGGACTAAATGTGGAACCCCCATTTCCTATGCCTAGGTCAATTTCATGTGAATTTCCTAGGCCTCAATTCCATGAATGGACTGTGTTCGTTCATTGATACATTCATTCACTTTGCCCCCAGGCAGAAGGCACTGTGTTCATTCATTTCCTGGCCAAGGAACCCATACACCTATAAATATCCCCAGACTAAAAGCCTAAAGGGAGAGACGGGGAAAGACCGGGAGAGAAATGGAGAGAGCTTTTCTCTCCCCACTTGAGTTCTCTCTCTCTACCAGGAGCTTTAGTGATTTCTGTATTCTTTTCTGTAAATAAATTCTGTCTTACCACGGGGGGGAGGGGACAGAAAATACCATGAAGGCTGTGTTAAACAGTTTGATGAAAACATTTCAGATTGTATATGAAACTAGCACATTGTACCCCTTGATTGCACTAAGGTATGCAACTGTGATTTAATAAAAAAAAAAAAAAAGAAGAAAGAAATTAATGAATTTAAAGTCCAAGTCACCAAAATGGACATAAAGAGAAAAGAGATAGCAGAGCTCAAAAAAATAAAAAAGTTAGTTGAGGAGCTCCAAAATATAGCAGAATCCCTTGGGGACATTTCTTAAACTAATAGCAACAGCTATTAGTCTACAGCATCTACAGCAAACCCATAGCCAATATCATATTCAATGGTGTAAAATTGAAAACATTTTTTCCATTCATATCAGGAATGAGGCAAGGATGCCCACTGTCTCCACTGCTATTCAACATAGTAATAGAAGTCTTAGCCATAGCAATCAGGCAATAGAAGGTGATCAAGGGTATCCAAATAGGGCCAGAGGAGATCAAACTCTTGCTCTTTGCTAATGATATGATCTTATACCTGGAAAATCGCAGAGACTCAGCTTTAAAACTCTTAGAAGTGATCAAGGAATATAGCAGTGTCTCAGGATACAAAATCAATACTTAATTACAAATCAGTAGCTTTTTTATACACTAACAATAATCAAGCTGAAAATATGGTCAAGAACTCTATTCCTTTTACAATAGTGCCAAAGAAGACAAAATATCTGGGAATTTACTTAACAAAGGACATGAAAGATCCCCATAAGGAGAACTATGAAACTCTGAGAAAGGAAATTGCTGAAGATGTTAACAAATGGAAAAAATATCATACTCATGGACAGAGAAATCTGATTTCTACTGATATAGAAACATTAAGGAAATTCACCACAACAAGACCAGCTCTATGGGAAATACTTCAACCAGTTCTACCCACTGACCATCACAATGGATCAACAACAAAGTAAGAACTCAGAAATTAAAGGACAGAACCCAACTTTCACACTGATGCAAAATATAATACTAAGCAATGGATTCTCACAAAATAAAATGAATAGAACACAACCACACTTATCAATTATCTCAAAAAATGTTAATGGCTTTAATTCCCCATGGAAGAGGCATAGGTTGGCTGACTGGATTAAAAAAACACAAGCCATCCATTTACTGTCTGCAGGAAACACACGTAGCTTCAAAAGACAAATTAAAACTCCAAGTTAAGGGTTGGAAGACAATTTTTCAGGCAAACAAAATTCAGAAGACAAGAGGAGTTGCAATCTTATGATAATGTGTATTTAAAGCAATTAAAATAAAAAAATACAAAGATGGTCACTTTATATTGGTCAAGGGGAAAATACAACAAGAAGATGTTTCAATTCTAAATATTTATGCACCCAACTTAAATGTCCCAGATTCTTGAAACAGACCTTACTCAGTCTGAGTAATATGATATCCTATAACACCACCACAACAGGGGACTTTAACACTCCTCTTACAGAGCTGGACAGATCCTCTAAACAGAAATTAAACAAAGACATAAGGGACTTAAATGAGACCCTAGAACCACAGTGCTTGATAGATGTATATAGAACACTCCATCCCAAAGATAAAGAATATACATTCTTCACATCACCCCATGGAACATTCTCCAAAATTGATCATATCCTAGGACACAAAACAAACTTCAACAGAATGAAAAGAATTCAAATTTTACTTTGTATATTCTTAGACCATAAGGCAGTAAAGGTGGCACTCAACTCCAACAAAAAATGTTCAACCCCACACAAAAGCGTGGAAATTAAACAACCTTCTGTTGAATGACAGTTGGGTGCAGGAAGAAATAAAACAGGAAATCGTTAACATCCTTAAGCACAACAACAATAAAGACACAAGCTACCAAAACCTGTGGGATATTGCAAAAGCAGTTCTAAGAGGAAAATTTATCGTTTTAGATGCCTACATTCAAAAAAGAGAAAGAGAGGTCATCAACAAACTCACAAGCCATCTTATGGAATTGGAAAAAGAAGAACAATCAAAGCCTAAACCCATCAGAAAAAAAGAAATATCCAAAATTAAGTCAGAGATCAATGAACTTGAAAACAAAAGAATCGTTCAGAATATTAATGAAACAAGGAGTTGGTTTTTTGAAAAAATAAATAAAATAGATAAATCTTTGGCCAGACTAACTAGAAATAGAAAAGTAAAATCTCTAGTAACCTCAGTCAGAAATGATAAAGGGGAAATAACAACTGATGCCTCAGAGATACAAGACATCATCTCTGAATTCTACCAGAAACTCTATGCCCAGAATTTTGACATGTAAAGGAAATGGATCAATATTTAGAATAACACCCTCTCCCTAGACTTAGCCAGGAAGAAATGGAGCTCCTGAACAGACCAATTTCAAGCACTGAGACTAAAGAAACAACAAAAAATCTTCCAACAAAAAAATGCCCTGGTATGGATAGCTTCAGAATTCTATCAAACCTTCAAGGAAAAGTTTATTCCCATACTGCAGAATTTATTCCAAAAAAATTGAGGAGGAAGGAATCTTCCCCAACATGTTCTACAAAGCAAACATCACCCTGATACCAAAACCAGGAAAAGACCCAACTAAAAAGGAAAATTTCAGACCAATTTCACTCATGAATATAGATGAAAAAATTCTCAACAAAACCCTAGCCAATAG
>CAUYON010018580.1:0-11210 GCA_963573935.1 Arctocebus calabarensis
GGTGGGCGCCTGTAGTCCCAGCTACTTGGGAGGCAGAGGCAGGAGACTCGCTTGAGCCCAGGAATTGGAGGTTGCTGTGAGCTGTAATGCCACAACACTCTACCCAGGGTGACAGCTTGAGGCTCTGTCTCAAAAAAAAAAGATAAATGATACAACAAAGGAGCAAACAAAAATCCAAACTGGGGAACATTCTAAAAGACAACTGACCTAGTTTCTGCAGGAAGTTAATGGCATAAAAAAGGCAGAGTAGGGCTCGGCAACTGTGGTTCAAGCGGCTAAGGCGCCAGCCACATACACTTGAGCTGGCGAGTTCAAATCCAGCCCGGGCCCGCCAAAAAACAATGATGACTGCAACCAAAAAATAGCTGGGTGTTGTGGCAGGCACCTGTAATCCCAGCTACTTGGGAGGCAGAGGCAGGAGTTGGAGGTTGCTATGAGCTGTGATGCCACAGCAGTCTACCCAGGGTGACAGCTTGAGGCTCTCAAAAAACAAAAAAAAAAAAGGCAGGGTAGGATAGCATTAATGTACACAGCTATTATTTATTTACTTATTTTTATTTTTATTTTTTTATTTTTTTTGAGGCAGAGCCTCAAGCTGTCACCCTGGATAGTGTGCTGTGGCATCACAGCTCACAGCAACCTCCAATTCCTGGGCTCAAGCGAGTCTCCTGCCTCTGCCTCCCAAGTAGCTGGGACTACAGGTGCCCGCCACAAGGCCCAGCCATTTTCTTTTTGGTTGCAGCCACCACTGTTGTTTGGTGGGCCCGGGCTGGATTCGAACCCACCAGCTCAGGTGTACGTGGCTGGCACCTTAGCCCAATGAGCCACAGGCGCCAAGCCCACAGCTATGATTTAATTAAAAAAAAAAAAAAAGGGCAGGGTAGGTTGAGGGATGCTCCAGAGTAAAAGAGAATTAAGAGATATAACAAGTGTAGCAATGTATATCTTATTTGAATCCTGATTTGAACAACTATAGACATTTTTTCAGACAAATGAAGAAATTTTATTAATGGAATATGAGAACATGACCAAGAACTATTGTTTGTTTGTTCTTTTTGGGTTTTTTTTTTTTGAGACAGAGTCTTAAGTTGTCGCCCTCGGTGGAGTGCCATGACATCACAGCTCACAGCAACCTCCCGAGTCGCTGGGACTACAGGTGTCTGCCACAATGCCTGGCTATTTTTTGGTTGCAGTTGCCACTGTTGTTTTAGCTGGCTGGAGCAGGGTTCGAACAGGCCATCCTTGGTATATGGGGCCAGTGCCCTACCCACTTATCCACAGGCACCTATTGTTCATTTTGTTAGGGATCTATAATGGCATTGTATTTCAGGGCGGCACCTGTGGCTCAGTGAGTCAGGCGCCAGCCCCATATACCGAGGATGGTGGGTTCAAGCCTGGCCCCGTCCAAACTGCAACAAAAAAACAGCTGGGCATTGTGGCAGGCGCCTGTAGTCCCAGCTACTTGGGAAGCTGAGGCAAGAGAATTGCCTAAGCCCAGGAGCTGGAGGTTGTTGTGAGCTGTATAATGCCATGGCACTCTACAGAGGGTGATAAAGTGACACTCTGTCTCTTAAAAAAAAAAAAAAGTATATATTTCTTAGAGATGTATACTTAAGTATGGAAGAGGAAATAATATATTTACAATCTGCTTTAAAATACCTCTGCAGGCTAGGCACGGTAGCTCAAGCCTGTAATACTAGCACTCTGGGATGCAGAGGTGGCTGTATTTGAGCTTAGGAGTTCGAGACCAGCCTGAGCAAAAGCGAGATGCTGTCTCTACTAAAAGTAGAAAAGAAAAAAATAAGGCAAGAGAATCAAAATAAGGCTGGAGAGGGCGGCTCCTGTGGCTCAGCGAGTAGGGCGCCGGCCCCATATACCGAAGGTGGCGGGTTTAAGCCTGGCCTCGGCCGAACTGCAAAACAAAAAAAACAGCCGGGCGCTGTGGCAGGCGCCTGTAGTCCCAGCTACTAGGAAGGCTGAGGCAAGAGAATCGCTTAAGCCCAAGAGCTGGAGGTTGCTGTGAGCAGTGTGATGGCCACGGCACTCTACCCAGGGCGATAAAGTGAGACTCTGTCTCTACAAAAAAAAAATAAAATAAAATAAAAAATAAGGCTGGAGCCTGAGTTGGAGGTTGCTGTGGGTACAGCAGTCTACCCAGGGCAATAGCTTAAGATTGTCTCAAAAATAGAACAGAATAGAATAAAATACTTCTGCAAAGCAAGGCTAGGTGTAATGGCTGATGCATGTAATCCCAGAACTTTAGGAGGCCAAGATGGGAGGATTGCTTAAGTCCAGGAATTTGAGACCAGCCTAGGCAATGTAGCAAGACTCCATCTCTAGGCTGGATGCGGTGGTTCACCCCTGTAATCCTAGCACTCTGGGAGGCTGAGGTGGGTGGATTGCTTGAGCTCATGAGTTCGGGACCAGTCTGAGCAAAAGTGAGTCCCCTGTATCTACTAAAATATGGAGAAACTGGCTTGGCGCTTGTGGCTCAAGCGGCAAAGGTGCCAGCAAAGTACACCTGAGCTGGCGGGTTCGAATCCAGCCCCGGCCTGCCAAACAACAATGACGGCTGCAACGAAAAAATGGCCAGGTGTTAGTGCCTGTGGCTCAACAGGCTAAGGCGCCAGTCACATACATCTGAGCTGGCGGGTTCGAATCCAGCCCGGGCCCGCCAAATAACAAGGACGGCTGCAACCAAAAAATGGCCGGGCTTTGGAGCGGGCGCCTGTAGTCCCAGCTACTTGGGAGGCAGAGGCAGGAGACTCGCTTGAGCCCAGGAATTGGAGGTTGCTGTGAGCTGTGATGTCACAGCACTCCATCCAGGGAGACAGCTTGAGGCTCTGTCTCAAAAAAAAAAATAGAATGGACAAGCAAGAAGAATTCTATGTACTGGGCAGTGCCTGTGGCTCAAAGGAGTAGGGTGCCAACCCCATATGCCATATGCCGGAGGTGGTGGGTTCAAACCAAGCCCCGGCCAAAATAAAAAAAGAATCCTGGGCGGTGCCTGTAGCTCAAAGGAGAAAGGTGGTGGCTCTATATACCAGGGTGGCAGGTTCAAACACAGCCCCGGCCAGAAAACTGCAAAAAAAAAAAAAAAAAAATGGCCAGGTGTTGTGGCAGGTGCCTGTAGTCCCAGCTACTTGGAAGGTGGAGGCAGGAGACTCGCTTGAGTTCAGGAATTGAAAGTTGCTGTGAGCTGTGATGCCACAGCACTCTCTCCAGGGTGACATCTTGAGGCTCTGTCTCAAAAAAAAATAAAATAAAATATGGAAAAACTGAGGCAAGAGGATCACTTGAGCCCAAGTTGGAGGTTGCTGTAAGCTATGATGGCAGGGCACTCTACCCAGGGCATACAGCTTAAGACTCAAACTCAAAAAAACACCAAAAAACAAAAAAAAAAGACTCCACATCTCTAAAAAAAATGTAAAAATTAGCTGAGTATAGTGGTGTGCATCTGTAGTTCTAGTTACTCAAGAGGCTGAGACAGGAGAATCACTTGAGCCAAGAAGTTTGAGGTTGCAGGAACTATGATTGTGCCATTGTACTCCAGCCTAGGTAACAGAGACAGAGGGAGACACTGTCTCTAAAAAAATTGAAAAAAATCAAATAGGCCAAGTATAATAGCTCATGCCTGCAATCCTAGTATTATGGAAGGCTGAGGTAGGAGGATCACTTGAGCACTGGAGTTTGAGACCAGCCCAAGCAAGAGTGAGATCCCATCTGTACTGAAAATAGAAAAATTAGCTGGGCTTCATGGCAAGCACCAAGTTCCTTAGGAGGCTGAGGTAAGAGGATCACTTGAACCCAGGAGTCTGAGGTTGCTGTGAGCTAGGCTGACATCATAGCACTCTAGCCTGGGCAACAGAGTGAGACTTTGTCTCAAAACAAAACAAAACATACAAATAAAAAACCAACCATCCCCTCCCCTAAAACCATAAAATTAAAAAATGAAATAAAATACTTCAGCAAAGAAAACAGGGATGGAACAAATGAGCATAATCTAAACTGTTGCATCTTGGTAATTGGCATACAAGGGTTCATTGTATTGCTCTGTTCTCTCTCCTTTTGTGTATATTTAAAAATTTCAAAAATAGGGCAGCACCTGTGGGTCAGTAGGTAGGATGCTGGCCCCATGTACCGAGGGTGGCAGGTTCAAACCCAGCCCTGGCCAAACTGCAAAAAAAAAAAAGCCAGGTGTTGTGGTGGGCACCTGTGGTTCCAGCTACTCGGGAGGCTGAGGCAAGAGAACTACCTAAACCTAAAAGCTGGAGGTTGCTGTGAGCTGTGACTCTACAGCACTCTACCCAGGGCTACAAAGTGAGACTCTGTAAAAAAAAAAAAAATGAAAAAAGAAAAAAGAAAAAAAATTTCAAAAACATAATAAAGATAAGTGCATTTGGTATCAGCAGGTCTTATCCCCCATTCCTATCCCTTTCTTTTTTTTTTTTTTTTTTGAGTCAGAGCCTCAAGCTGTCACCCTGGATAGAGTGCTGTGGCATCTCAGCTCATGGCAACCTCCAATTCCTGGGCTCAAGCGAGTCTCCTGCCTCTGCCTCCCAAGTAGCTGGGACTACAGGCGCCCGCCACAACGTCCAGCCATTTTTTGGTTGGCGGGCCCGGGCTGGATTCGAACCCGCCAGTTCAGGTACATGTGGCTGGCGCCTTAGCCCGCTGAGCCCCAGGCGCCAAGCCCATTCCTATCCCTTTCTATAGGACAGTTCAGCTCTGTCCCCCACCCTTTCACAACCCTATATTCCCATCTATACTTGTTTTTTTCTCCAGCCTTTCCCATTCCAGCCACCTCACCAGACCCAGAACATACCAACCATACCTTATAGGACCGGGGCATGCTGGGAAGGAAAGTGCCTCCACAGCAGCTGATGATCTCTCCCATCTGAAGTGGGGGTGGCTGGACTCCAGGGGTCACATGAATCTCATAGCCCTACGAGAAAGAAATGTGGAGCCCATGATATAGCACTGAGAGGCCATAGTCTTTTGGGAAACCACTGAATAGAGGGTTGAAGCACTTGGTAGAAGATAGTCTCTTACCTCCAGCAGCCTTTGCTCCCGAGAACGGCTCAGAGCATCTTGAAGGCTGAACCCAAAGTTCTTCTCCTGCTCAAGATCGGCCACTAGATATTCATCTGGGGTCAAGAAGCAACCAGCCTTGCGGGACTAAACATAGCAGCAGTCAGCATCAAAGCTGAGCCCAGCCTCCCACCCCATTCTTCTGCCTAGCATTTATAGAGAACTCATAAAATATTTGAATGACTTCAGCTTCTTTTGCACAAATGTCCCCTTTTCCTGAACCCCTCTTCCCTCCCACCACTTTTTTTGAGACAGAGTCTCACTTTGTCACCCTCAATAGAGTGCCATGGTGTCATAGCTCATAGCAACCTCAAACTCCTGGGCTTAAGCAATTCTCCTGCCTTAGCTACCCAAGTAGCTGAGACAGTGCCCACCACAATGCCTGGCTATTTTTAGAGACAAGGTCTCGCTCTGGCTCAGGCTGGTCTTGAACCTATGAGCTCAGGTAATCCACCTATCTCAGCCTCTCAAGTGCTGGGATTAAAGGTGTGAGCCACTATGCCTGGTCTCCTCCCACCACTTTCTAAAGCACTACATGAATATCATCTACTGTCACTGGCTCCATTGCTGTGTCATCATCTCTTGGGCTCTTACCTGATGTAGCCAGTCCAGCGAAAGGATGGGGATCCCCCGCCCCAAGGCACACAGGAATTTGACTGTCCGGCGGATTCTATCAGTGACCAGATGAGAAGCTTCTGCCACTGAGCTAGCCAGACTTCCCCCCAGTGCCAGCACTGCCCGCTCTCCCCGAGCATCCACCACTCCCGTGAACAGCACCTATGGAAGGGTTGGCCTGAGTTGGTCACAGCAGCCCATGCCATCTCTGTAATCCCCTAGGTCTCCTCCTATCCTCCCATATTTCTCTCTTTCAAAGCCCCATGCCCCCTCTCTCCTACTTTGGGGGCTGCTGATTCTTGGTTAGGTTTAGTCCGTCTGAGGCTGCGGCTTGGTATTTCCTTGGGATCCTCCTCTGCCTGGTGTCTCTTTCTCTTGCCTGGTGTTGGAATCATATCCTGGAATTGAGAAAGATTTTGGTAGGAGTTTCTGAGCCGTATCCCAGCTTTGTGGCTCCAGCCCTCTCCTCACCTCTTCCTTTCCTGGCTTCTCTGTGGTGCCTTCTGCCTCTTCATTGAGAAACGCCGTCTTCTGGGTGACTTCCCCTCTTTGGGGCCGTTTTGGAAGTGGGGGTGAAGAGGCTAAAGCCCTCTTGCGCCTTTGAGAGACCTTAAGCTGGGGCTCTGGGGTGAACCCAGATCTATCTGTTGGTTCCACCTCTTGGATCTGGGGTACCTCAAGCAGCTGTGGAAACGCAGGCTCAGGAATGGTTGTAAGGGACTCAGTTGCTCTCAATGCTCCCCGTTTTTGGTTCCCCGAGGATTGGGATTTAGGTTCAGGGGATGTAGAATAAGGTTTATAGACAATGGGAGATGTGAGGGAGCCATGCTTCCCAGTAGCTCTCTGTCTTCTGCAACTAGCCTGAGGAATAGGCTCTGGGGGAACAGGCTGGCCTGTAGTGACAGAAGACTGTAATTCAGGGATGGTAGGAAAAGGCACAGCACTTATTGTAGAAGACCTTAGTGTCCTGCTTTGACCACCCTCAGCTATGACCTTGGGAGTGACAGGTTGGTCTATGGAAGTAGGCAGCTCAAGATCAGGAGTTGTGGGTTCAACTGGTTTGGGGGTCTTAACAGAGAATGCATTTGTTCTGCCTCGAGTAGCCTGAGATGTGGGCTTTGGGGTGATAGGCTGGAGCTCAGGGACTGTGGGGACAATTGGTTCGGGAGTCTTGACAGAGGACCTGCTTGTCCTGCCCCGAGTAGTTCTTGATATGTGCTTGGGGTTGACAGGCTGGTCTGTGGAAGTGGAAGGCTGGAGCTCAGGGGCTGTGGGGACAATTGGTTCAGGAGTCTTGACAGAAGACTTATTTATTTTGCTTCTAGTGGTCTGAGGTATGTGCTCAAGGTTGACAGGTTGGTCTATGGTGATGGAAGTCTGGAGCTCAGGGACTATGGGGACAATTGGGTCAGGGTACTTGACAGATGACCTATTTGTCCTGTTCCGAGTGACCCGAGATGTGTGCTTTGGGGTGACAGGTTGGTCTGTGGAAGTAGAAGACTGGAGCTCAGACACTGTGGAGACAACTTGTTCAGGGTTCTTGACAGAGGACCTATTTGTCCTGCTCTGAGTGGCCTGAAATGTGGCCTTTAGGTTGATAGGCTGGTCTGTGGATGTGGAAGGCTGGAGTTCAGGGGATGTGGGGACCAATGGTTCTGGAATTTTAACAGAGAATCTATTTGTTTTGCCCCTAGTGGCCTGAGATGTGAGCTTTGAGGTGACAAGCTGGGCTGTGGAAGTGGAAGACTGGAGCTCAGGGGCTGTGGAGACAATTGGTTCAGGAGTCTTGACAGAGGACCTATTTGTCCTGCCCCGAGTAGCCCGAGATGTGCGCTTTGGGGTGACAGGTTGGTCTGTGGAAGTGGAAGGCTGGAGCTCAGGGGCTGTGGGGACAATTGGTTCAGGAGTCTTGACAGAGGACTTATTTGTCCTGCCCCGAGTGGCCCGAGATGTGCGCTTTGGGGTGACAGGTTGGTCTGTGGAAGTGGAATGCTGGTGCTCAGGGGCTGTGGGGAAAATTGGTTCAGAAGTCTTGACAGAGGATCTATTTGTCCTGTCCCAAGTGGCCCAAGATAGGGGCTTGGGGTGGACAGGCTGGTCTGTAGAAGTAGAAGGGTGAAGCTCAGGGACTGTGGGGACAATTGGGTCATGGGTTTTGACAGAAGATGTATTTGTTCTGCCCCCAGTGGCCCGAGATATGGGCTTTGTGCTGACAAGCTGGGATGTGAAAGTGGAAGGTTGGAGCTCAGAGGCTGAAGGAACAACTGGGTCCGGGTTCTTGATAGAGGATCTATTTGTCCTGCTCCGAGTGGCCCGAGATGTGGGCTCCAGGGTGACAGGCTGATCTGTGGGGGTGGTAGGGTGGGGCTCAAGGGCAGGAGAGGAAACTGGAGAGGGTGTCATCCTGGAAAAACCCCGAGATCTGACTTTAGGTTTTGGGTGGAAAGGTTCCACCTCTGGGGACAAGGGGGTCTCTGGAGCTTCCTGATTCTCATTTTGCCTGATTTTAGGAATGCATGGCTCAAGAGAAGCTAGAAAAGGAGAAAAAAGGGACTGAGGTGCAAGATGTTTTTGGGTCTGAGAAACAAGGGGGCCTTGGGGTGGAGCTAAGACTTCAGTCTCTGCAGGAGGCAGACAAGCATCTTGGGACTCCTGATAACCCTGGGGAGAAACAGAAGCAAGTGAGGGAGGAAGAGGTAGAGAGAAAAGAGATACTTGGACACTATTCTTGATAATTGTTTGTGGTTAGCATATGCTCACTGGACTTTTCTTTCTGTCTAAGACATCTCTTCCATTAGACTAGGAACTCCCAGGGAGCAAGCAGTTCTCTTTCCCATGGACCTTTCCCCACAAAGTCACTATAGTGTTTTCAACACATATATGATGGCAATGAAGAAGATGGCTGGGGTAAAGAAGAAAGAAATAGGAAAAAAGGGACTCTTTCTGACTCAGGCAAAAGAACATGCAATTTGGGAAAAAGATATGAAAAAGGAATAGAAGGAAACATATATGGATAACTTAGGATATGGAGAAAATAGATTAAAGCCAGGCTAGGGGAAGGGTCACTGAAGGAGGTAGAGCGATAACTTGAGAAGTAGGGAGAGGTAGAGATAGCAGGTCTCACCAAGGAAGTGTTCTCAGTAGGCGGCATCTTGCAATTCAGGTGGCCTAGAAGAGAAAGTAAACACAGGGCAGCTGAGTTCTAACCAGCTGGATGCTCAGGGGTTGATTCTTTTTTTTTTCTTTTGAGACAGAGCCTCAAGCTGTCACCCTGGATAGAGTGCCGTGGCATCAAGGCTCACAGCAACCTCCAATTCCTGGGCTCAAGCGAGTCTCCTGCCTCTGCCTCCCAAGTAGCTGGGACTACAGGCGCCCGCCACAACGCCTGGCCATCTTTTGGTTGCAGCCGTCATTGTTGTTTGGCGGGCCCAGGCTGGATCCGAACCCGCCAGCTCAGGTGTACATAGCTGGCGCCTTAGCCCGCTGAGCCACAGGCGCCGAGCCTCAGGGGTTCTTGAGAGCTTTGTACTACCATGGGTTCCCTTCCACCTTCACCTACCTCTCTGCTGCCTCCTGAGGCTCACTTGGGCTCCCCTTCTTCCACTTGACTGGCTCCCAGAAGCTACTGGGGCTGAGGCTGAAGCAGGCTCCTGAAGGTCCCCTGCTCTCATTCCAGGCTCTGGTGTTGGGCAGGAGGCCTTCCCTTTCTTGCCCTGGCTCCCTCTCTCTGGCCCCCTTCTCTGTGTGCCTCTCCCCAGCATCACTGTAAGTACCCTTACTTCCGATTTGGTTGGCTCACACTCTCCCTCTGTTATTGGTTGCTCTACTCTCTCAAATAGTTCTGTTGTGAGGGTCTGTTTCTCTATTTCTTTCTCTTGTATTTCCTTGGATATCTTAGTTTCTACCTTCAAACTCTCCTTTTCCCTTTCAGGACTTGTACTTTTCTCTTTTTTGTCAAACTCTTGTCTCAGAGTGTCTCTAGCTAACAACTGTTTTTGTTCTCTGTCCTGTATCCCTCTGGTTAATTCTTCATTTTCTGTTACATCTTTTTCTCCTCTTGCTGGCAGTTTCTTGGTTTTCCGCTTCAATAGCCCTCTTTCAGGTGTCACCCTCTCTGCTATTTGTTTTGGTATACTCATATCTTTATCCACAGTCTGCATCCCACTGTCATGAATCTCCAATGGCTTTGTGTGAACTGAGCTCTTCAGACGTTGGTCTTGTGGTGTTGCCCTAAGTGAAGACAGGCAAGATCCATGAGCCTTAAGGTGAGTGGCAATAGGCTGGGTATCAGAGGCTTCAGATTCTCTCAGACAGAATGGCTGTGTAGCCAGGACCTCCCATGGCTCATCTAGGGCACCTGGAAGTAGAATCGGAGACATACAGAGAGAGAAATTAAGGAGTACAGGGTGAAATAATAAATAAGATTAAGATAAATTCATGAATAATAAATTTAAACAAGTTATTAAAGGAAAGCTGGTGGTAAGGATGGTAATTATAACACTTAATATTTGTTTCAAAAGACCATACCTTTGGCTCGGCACCTGTGGCTCAAGTGAAGTGGCTAAGGTGCCAGCCACATACACCTGAGCTGGTGGATTTGAATCCAGCCTGGGCCCACCAGGCAATGACGGCTGCAACCAAAAAATAGCCGGGCGTTGTGGCAGGTGCCTGTAATCCCAGCTACTTGGGAGGCTGAGGCAGGAGAATTGCGTGAGCCCAGGAGTTGGAGGTTGCTGTGAGCTGTGATGCCATAGCACTCTACCCAGGTGACAGCTTGAGGCTCCGTCTCAAAAAAAAAAAAAAAAAAAAGGAGCATACCTTCATATGAAGGCCCCCTCAGCTGTCACTTAAAAAATGATCTAGATGGGCGGCGACTGTGGCTCAGCGACTAGGGCGTCGCCACCCTACCATGTGCCGAAAGTGGCGGGTTCAAACCCAGCCTCGGCCGAACTGCAAAACAGAAAAATAGCCAGGCGTTGTGGCGGGCGCCTGTAGTCCCAGCTACTTGGGAGGCTGAGGCAAGAGAATCGCCTAGGCCCAGGAGTTGGAGGTTGCTGTGAGCTGTGTGACGCCATGGCACTCTACCAAGGGCGATCGAGTGAGACTCTGTCTCCACAAAAAAAAAAAAAAAAAGATCTAGACTAGGCGCAGTGCCTGTGGCTCAATGGGCTAAGGCGCCAGCCACAGTACACCTGAGCTGGTGGGTTCGATTCCAGCCTGGGGCCACCAAACAACAATGATGGCTGCAACCAAAAACATGGCCGGGGGTGGTGCCTGTGGCTCAGTGAGTAGGGCACCAGTCCCATGTGCTGGATGGTGGTGGGTTCAAACCCAGCCCCGGCCAAAACTACAAAAAAAAAAAACATGGCCGGGCGTTGTGGTGGGTGCCTGTAGTCCCAGCTACTTGGGAGGCAGAGGCAGGAGACTCGCTTGAGCTCAGGAGTTGGAGGTTGCTGTGAGCTGTGATGCCACAGCACTCTACCCAGGGCGACAGCTTGAGGCTC
>CAUYON010018583.1:0-36508 GCA_963573935.1 Arctocebus calabarensis
GTGATCAAGGAAATGCCATGAAGGATATCTGTAACAGTATGATCAAAATATTTCTGAATGTATATGAATCGTGCCCTGTGATTGCACCAATGTACATAATTCTGATTCAATAAAATTATTAAAAAAAAAAAAAAAAAAAAAAAGCATGTACTTTTAGTTTTTAATATGTCTAGCACAGTAACTTCACACTGTAAAGTAATCCTGGGTAATCCTATAGGATCCCATCTTTATGTGATGGTTTCATATTATATTTCCCACTTTTTAAAAACAGAGCCTTGGGCTTTATTTTCTTCTTTGTGAACTTTGTGTCATTCTCACAGAGGAAGTTCGAGGTTCTAGTTATGAGGCAACTCTGAGAGTGAACACTTTTTTTGGCACATGCTTACCTCTAAGTGTGTCGTTTCACTTTGTTTTGAAGCTTGGTGTATTTTTCACTTTCATGTTAACTCAGTAAATGTTAACTAAACAAAAAATAGGCATTTGACCTGACTTACTTAGGAAGATTCAATCTACTATCATAATGAAAATGAAAATTCCAAATTCCTTTCTTCTTATATTGACAATAGCACACAATTATAACAGATAATATTGCTATGTTAGAATAATAATGAAAAAACTTCATTAAATGATTTTTGTGTGTTAGGCATTGTTAAAAGGCCTTTGCATGTATTGTGTGAGTGAAATAATTTAATTCTAACAAGTCTGCGAAAATGAAGTTTAAAGATGTTAATTATTTGCCCAAGGTATTTCAATCCATGTCTATCTTACTAGACAACTGGGAGCTGCTAAATCTACTTTTACTGACTAAGCTTACTTAACACAGAAGATCTTACCTGACAGTTTAGGTACTACAAATATAGTTCCATCATCACCAATGCAAGTTACTACTGCCTCAAATACTTTCATGTTAGGAATAGCTGGTGGTTTATAGCATCCAGTGGTTCTTGGTTCTAGAATTTTCTCCTTAACTTCAGATAACTTGTGGTCACTGATTATATCAGCAGCTTTTTTAGCAGGGTCAGAGTCCATTTTAACACAATTAGTAACTACTGAACCTTCTTGTTCCAGGGGGACTTCAACAGACTTCTCAGATAATAAGTGGCTGTTATTGAATTTATTAATTCTGTAATATCCAAAAAAGAACGTATGTAAATACAAGCAGATATAAAATTCTGGGAAAAACAATACAAAAAGAATCCTTCAAATATACTTGAAATTTAAAGAAAATACTTGCTCTTCTCTAGGATATGTTAGTCTAATGTGTTACATAAAGATTGGGATACTTTAAGTTATAATAAAAATTAGTTTAAATTATAAACGAGACTGATGATAAAAAAGCAATGTTAAATGTTTTAAATTACTGTCTCATATTTACATGTTATTCTCTCTTAAAATCTCATAAGTATATCCAAAATATTGTACAACGAATTAGATGTTATTGGAAAGTATAACACCTTTAAGTTGATTCTAATTTAATCCCCAGAAAGAACATATATACCTGCCAAGTTATTAACATTCACAAAATAATATAAAAAAAGAGTCTGTAAAAAACTTTAAGGTAGATATTTAGTGGTAATTATGCTATTATATATTTACTCAATTTTTCTATTTCATGTTCTTTCCTTCCAATTCAAAAATAACAAGCCTGATGTACAAAAAAAAAAAGTCCTAGAAGGAAATATTAATACGTGTCTTATTTTAGCAGAATTATAGGAGGTTTTGTTTCTTATAATTTCCTGAACTTTCAAAAGGGAATAAGCACTGACAAAACAAGTTATACAATTCTTCAACTCCTGGCCCCCATTTCCCCACCCCTCCCCCCACCTTAAGATTTCTAGTAGTTTTAGTGTCATAAGAGCACTAAAGAACATAACAACTGGTGGCGAAATGGTATTAACTTGCTTGGCATTTTCCACTTTAACATTTCTTTTATCAAGGAACTACTTTAGTCTAAAGGCAATGAACCCAAAAGAGACACAGTGAGAGGAGAGATGTGACACCTAGGTACTCCATGCCCAGGCAACTCAGGTAGCATCTACCATACTTAGCCAACTACCTCATGTTCCACTTTATTTCTGGTTTCTCATTCTCTTTTCAATTCATCAAGACTAGGATCTTGGTCCAAATAAGGGAAGATACAATTTAAGACACCCACTTCTAAGGAGAACTGGCCATGTATAGTACAAAGTGGCTACCTGGGAAATATGTCTGTAATTCCAGCATACCTTTATCTCTAGAAGGGCCATACCAATGTTTTATTCCTGCCTCCCGAATCAAAGGTGCTTAAATCCCAAATTTAATAACTAAAACAATATTTAAATGTAAATGTTGCTCAATTCCTCTTTTTGCTACTTATTCCTATTTCATAAAAATACATTTTTGGTATATACCTACTAGAATTTCTAAAATGAAGCTTAAACATTTCCATCTAAGCCAAGGATGCGAAAGAGCTCAGAACTGGTACCCACCATACAATTCTCTTTTTCTTTGGTTTAGAGGGTAAATGTCAAAGGAAAGGGGAAGTTATAAAAGCAAATATGTCAGTGTAGGGTTTAAGTGTGCAAGAACTTATAGGCCTGAATAAATAAGTGAGCAATTCTAAAGGAATGTGTATTTGAACTGGGTCCTCAGGGTTAGTATATAAATCTGTAAGAGCAAACAATGCAATTCAGGTTTAAAGGCACACATATAAGACGATATGCACAGGCAAATAAGAAGCAATCATCACAAACTGATATCAAAAATATTTCTTTTAACATGTATACCTCCTTTCTCTCAAAGCCAAACCCTTTTTAATCAAATATTTAGAAACATCAACACGTTCTCCTTTTTCATCTCTGCAGAAAATTTTCACAGGTAGTGGCCATGTTGTGCTGTTTTCCTGCAGTGAAACAAGAGAATAAATATGAGATATAAAAATGAAATCTTATAAAAAATGTACTTTTCATAGGTGCTTCCTCTAAATTTCACTAAACATGAGAAAAAAAATTTCCCATTGAGTGAGGTTATTTTGATATGTACATATATCAGACAGAAAACAGAATTAAAGAGAGTCAGTAGAGACACAGTGTTTTGTGAAGTTTATCAGGTGATACTGCCAAGGTGAAACTTTCAAAAAATAAAAGGAAAACAATTTAAAACACTTTTTCAGAATTGAAGGTGGGAGGAACACACTACCAGTTAACAAGTTTCTCTATTCCACTAAACTCTGCAAATTACAGAAGCAAAATATATTTTCCAAAGTGTTCCTTTTGTCCCCTTATAAAAAGTCAAAGAACTACAAAATATATATTCTACTTCATTTGGAAGAAATTGTAAAAAGGGAGAAAGTCTATATAGAAAGAAGTAACATAAAAATGAGTTATATATATGATTACACTAATGTACACAGCTATGATTTAATAAAAAATTAAAATTAAAAAAATGAGTTATATAAGAAAATTCTATTAATGCAGAATTGCAGAATATATTTAAATTAGAAAAACTAAAAGAAGCAGAGTATTTTTAAGTGTTCTGAAAAGATGCCTGCCTCTTCTGAAGCCCATACTCACACACACATTTTATGACACAGTTAATGATACTAGAAGCCAACCAGTTTAACAAGAGTAACAAATGGCTTTAAAAAGGCACTCTTGACTCTGAGCCCATACATAGTGGTTACGGCGTCAGCCACATAGGCTGGTGGGTTCCGCCCCAGCCTGAGCCAGCTGAACAAAAATAACAACTGCAACAAAAAAAATAGCTGGGCATTGTGACATGTGCCTGTGGTCCCAGTTACTTGGGAGGCTGAGACAAGAGAATCTCTTGAGCCCAAGAGTTTGAGGTTGGCCATAGCACTCTACTGAGGGCAGCGTATTATCCATGATCATAGTCTCAAAAAAAAAAACAAAGAAAGAAAGAATTACCTTGACTCATTCACACAATTATTTGTGGTACATCTACTTATTAAACAGGCATTATATCTTGAAATAAAACCAACTAAGGTTGCAACAATATCCAAATAGTTTGCTGTTTCTCAGCTAGAAAGAAAATAAAGGAGTTGATGGGAACATCCATAAAATCATATCAATATCTGTTGTAACTCATGATCTCACTACGTACCTGTAAGATTATCGTTGCTACAGCTCCAGTCAGGTACAATGAAAGACAGTCACAAGCTGTTGCTGTCCACTTGTCACTCCCACCAGTTGGTCTACAACAAAAAACAATTGACAACTTGTTGCACAGGACATTGAAATATATAAGGAACACTAAATACATACAAATACTCATAATATGTAGTGATAAATCAACTTAAACATGGATTCATGTTATTTTCACAATTTTCTTCCCTGCCTTTATAGCCTTTGTTCATCCCTCTCTTCTACTTAAGGCCCATATTACTTGTCAATTTACTTATGTATATTGGTTCTGCAGCTACACTGCAGTACCCCTAAATAAAGGAGTTGATGGGAACATTAATAAAATCGTAGCAATATCTGTTTTAACTCATGACCCCACTACCCACCTATAAGACTATCACTGCTACAGCTCCATTCTGGTCACAAGCTAAAGAGTAAGTATACTTTAAGTACTTTAAAAAACATTATAGTCTCATTGACATTTCATATGTGTCAACCAGACTATAAACTCAGAGAGTAGGAATGACATACAGGTGTCCACAATCATATTCCCTAATGCCCAGTATAGTGCCTGGCACATAGAAGGTATTCCAGAAATATTTAATGGAAAGGGAACAATCTCTTTACAATGATGATTCCACTGTTCATTTTTGGAAGTTTTCTAGAATTCAAATCTAACTTAAACTGCTATCCATAAAAATTAGCCTCTATAAATTTTACTGAATTATGATTTCTTTTTTTTTTTTTTTGAGACAGAGCCTGAAGCTGTCACCCTGGATAGAGTGCTATGGCATCACAGCTCACAGCAACCTCCAATTCCTGGAGCGAGTCTCTTGCCTCTGCCTCCCAAGTCGCTGGAACCACAGGCGCCCACCACAATGCCCGGCCATTTTTTGGTTGCAGCCATCATTGTTGTTTGGCGGGCCTGGGGGCTAGATTCGAACCCGCCAGCTCAGGTGTACGTGGCTGGCGCCTTAGCCCGTTGAGCCACAGGCGCGGACCCTGAATTATGATTTCTTAATTGTTGATATAATTGTTGACTAAACAAATTAACAAACATTTAAATTGTTTGATAGATATGATCATGTAATTTTAAATAACAATACAAATTCAAAGATCAGTGCCTACATTTTTGGCAAATAACTGAAGGGCAGACAGTAAGGTACAGTAAAAACACACTAAATAAATATTTGACAGATGAATGAAAAGTGGATTCTAACTGCAGAATTGAAACTGAATGGCTTTAGATGTTTCGAACCACCAATGTACTCCCTAAAAATAAAGTAGTAATACCACAGAAGAGATTGCAGGGAACATAAAGCAGGCTCTAAACTCAGGCAAGGATGTCTAACCTTTTTTTCTTTTCTGCCACACATTAGAAAAATAAGAGTTGTCTTGGGCCACATATTAAAAAAAACACTAATACAAGTTGACAAGCAAAAAACAGGTCTGTGTATACCTTTTGGGATATCCAACACTACACATACACAAAACAGTCCTCAAATAATGTTCATGAAGCCCAAGGACCACAAGCTGGACACTTCTGCAAGGTTTTCTAAACATGGTTTTCAGATCCAAAGTTTCGTTGAGCTGACCTATTAACTCAGAAAATAACTAATCTGGCCAATTCTCTTTTTTCTTCTTTTTGCTCCATAAGTGACAGGGTTTCATGATTTCCAGGCTGGTTTTGAACTCCTGTCTCAGCCTTCCAAATAGCTGGGACTATGGGCACACATCTTCACAGCCCATCTTAATCTGATTAATGTTTCTATGTTAAATGGTTTAAGGGAACTAACCAAATCAACTGGGCACATAGCTTGATCAAATAGTATTTGGTAAATGTGTGACACTATTATCAAGTCCAGGGAAATTTGTGAGCTAAGAAGTGCAGTGGCATCATCATAGCTCACTGCAGCCTCAAACTCCTAGACTCAAGTGGTTGTTCTGCCTCAGCCTCTGGGATAGCTGAGACTACTAGCATGCACCATGATGCCTGGATAACATTTTTCACTCTGGCACCCTGGGGAGAGTGCCATGGCATCATCATACCTCACATAAACTTCAAACTCTTAGGCTCCCAAGTATCTGGGACTGTAGGCATGCATCACACCACCAGGCTAGTTTTCCTATTTTAAGTAGAGATGGGGTCTCGCTCTTGCTCAGGCTGGTCTTGAACTCCAGAACTCCAGGAATCCTTTCAGGATGTAGGATTACAGGTGTGAGCCACTGTGCCCAGCCCATAAATTATTAGTAACTTTTTTCTGTTTTTTTGGAGACAGAGTCTTAAGCTGTCGCCCTGGATAGAGTGCTGTGGCGTTATAGCTCACAGCAACCTCAAACTCTTTGGCTTAAGGGATTCTCTTGCCTCAGCCTCCCAAGTAGCTGGGACTACAAGCACCTGCCACAATGCCCAGCTATGTTTTAGTTGTAACTGTCATTATTGTTTGGCAGGCCCAGGCTGGATTCTAGCCTGCCAGCTCCAGTGTATATGGCTGGTGCCCTAGCCGCTGAGCTACAGGTGCTGAGCCAATTAGTAGTAACTTTTAGAGTTAGGTATGGTTTAACGTTTGTCATAATTATTTATATTTGGGAATACAAATAAAAATCAGTGCTAGGCTAGGCACAGTGGCTCATACCTGTAATCCTAGCACTCTGGGAGGCTGAAGCAGGTGGAATGAGCTCAGGAGTTTGAGATCAGCCTGAGTTACAGTGAGAACCCATCTCTAAAAATAGGTGGGTGTTGTGGCAGGTGCCTGTAGTCCCAGCTACTTGGGAGGCTGAGGCAAGAGGATTGCTTGAGCCCAAAAGTTTGAGGTTATTGTGAGCTATGACACCATGTACTGTAGGGAGGGGGAAAAAGTGAGACTCTGTCTCAAAAAAAATCAGTGAAACATTAAGGTAATTCTATGACATATTATGGATATACATATTAAAATATTAATTAAAAAAGTATGGATACAGAATATCAATTGGAGAGGATTAAGAAGTCCTAGAGATAAATGGTGATAATCTGTGTATAACAAGATCAATGTGGGCGGTGCCTGTGGCTCAAAGGAGTAGGGCGCCGGCCCCAGACCTGGCCAAAAACTGCAAAAACAAAAACAAAAACAAGGTCAATGTTCTTAATATCACACAACTATATGCTTAAAAATGCAAATTTTATGGAGTATCTATCACAATAAAAACAATCTATGGACAAGAAAGTCTTAGAATAACAGTAAAAGAAAGTGGTTAGAGGTCTAGTTTTTTTTTTTTTATTAAATCATAGCTGCGTACATTAGTGCAATCAAGGGGTTCTATGTGCTGGCTTCACATACAATCTGAAATATTTTCATCAAACTGCTTAACACAGCCTTCAGGGGATTTTCTTGTTATTATATGAAGACATTTGTATTCTGCATTTAGTAAGTTTTGCCTGTACCCTTCCAAGATGCGCCATAAGTGTGTAGAGGTCTAGTTTTTAATTCACACCTTGTTTATAATTCTATCTCAATAGTCAGTGATGTTTTACCCTGGATAATAAAATACCTAACCCCTATAAGATTCAAATTCCTTATCTGGAATGAATAACCTTATCTACACCTTAAAGGTTTGTTGTGAGGATTAAGTGAAATAGTGCCTGTAAGGCAATTAACAAAGGGTCCAGAAGTGCTTAAGGCTTCTTATTAGTACTAGACTCTTAAAATGATGGTATTCCAGTCCATAAGACACAATTCAAGATGTGTACAGAAACGCATTCTCTATAACAGTAGGTATAATTAAGAGATTGACAGAATTCTGTTCAATTACTTTGATTCAACTATTTAAGATGAAAGTGAAAATTAGAGTAGGCCATTTTATACACAGGTCCCTGAAATTTCTGTCCAAGGCACTGAAAGGATTTGTAGATATCGTCACATGCTCACTATCAGAGATCATAGACAATGGGAGAGGTGCCTGTAAGACTGGAGAGACGCTATCAGAGATCACAGATAAAATGGGAGAGGTGCCTGTAAGACTGGAGAGATGGCCTGTGCAAAAAAAGTGGACTATGGAAACTGCTACTGATGAACTCTTCAAGAACATTAAACCAATGGGCCACAAGTAGTCAGAACACAAAAGGGTCAGGTCTCACAAAGGATAAATAAAACCAGTGTTAGATTTATAGATATCTTTGGGCAAGGTACTTAACTTCTCAAGGTTGGTTTCTTCAACTGTTGTTATGAGAACTAAATGAAAACATGTAAATCAGGATATACAATGCCTGTCCCTGTAAATAACAAATGTTAGGTATGTTGTCTTGTCTCTCTGGAGTTTTCTCATGAGATTCTGGTAAGATAAAAATGAGAGCATGGTAGATAAACCATGCTTAAATTAGAAAACATTTAGAGGCTCAGTACCCATAGCACAGTGGTTACGGTGCTGGCCACAAGCACTGAGGGTGGTGGGTTTGAACCTGACCTGGGCCAGCTAAACAACTGAAACAATGACAAAAATAGCCAGGCATTGTGGCGGGCGCCTGTAGTCCCAGCTACTTGGGAGGCTGAGGCAAGAGAATTGCTTAAGCCCAAGAATTTGAGGTTGCTGTGAGCTGTGACACCATAGCACTCTACCAAGGGTGACATAGTGAGACTCTGTCTCAAAAAATAAAAAAGAAAGAAAAAAAGAAACATTTAGAAAAAGCAAGATAGGGGAGAGGGGAAGAAGGTGGGGGATGGGAGGTCGCAGTGCATTGCACATCTCTTGGGGGCAGGACACAATTACAATTATCTAACAAATGCAATCAGGTTTTTTTTTATTTTTTATTTTTTGAAAACAGCTTTATTGAGATGTAAATCACATACCATGCAATGTGCACATACCATATTTAAAGCATATAATTTAATGGTGTTTAGCATATTCACAGGCAAACCATCACCACAATTAATCTTAGAACATATCTAGAACATATTTATTACCCAGAACAAAACCCCAAACCCCATTAAATGCAATCAGTTTAACCTAATTCTTTGTGCTCAATGAATCCCAAACAATAAAAAAAAAATTAAAAAAAGAAAAGGCAAGTAGGAGAATCTAGAAATCATTTTACTTTAGTACTATCTGAGAAAATGAAAGATAGTCTGGAAGAGTCTTTTTTTAATAATTTTCTTTTTAATTTCAAATTAATATGAGGGTACAAATTTTTATATTATACTGTTCTCACTTCCAAGGTAAAGTCCCAGTTGTAAAAGAACCCCTCATTCAGGGGGCATGCTATGCACCCTTGCACTGTGCACTGAAGTGAGAGCCCACAAAATGCTCTCCCTCCTTCCACCAATCGTCCTCCCCTCTCGCCTCTTCCACCTCCCTCTACCCCCTTACTAGACTATATTTGTGTTTTATTGTTCATATTAGTGTAAAACTGCTTATATGTCGATTTCATAATAGGATCGAGTACATTGGAAGTTTTTCATTCTTGAGATACTTTACTAAGAAGAATATATTTTAACTCCATCCAGGTAAACACAAAATATGTAAAGTCTCCATCTTTTTTATGGTATACATATACCAGAATTTGTTGAGCCATTCATGGGCTGATGGGCATTTGGGTTGCTTCTACAACTTGGCAATTATGAATTGGGCTACAATAAACATTCTGGTGCAAATGTCTTTGTGGTAAAAGGATTTTTGTTCTTCTGGGTAGATACCTAATAATGGGATTGCAGGATCAAATGGAACGTCAACTTTTAGTTCTTTGAAAATTTTCCATACTTCTTTCCATAAAGGGTTTTATTCAGTTTGCAATCCTACCAGCAGTGGAGAAGTGCTCACTTCTCTCCACCATCCACGCTGCAATCTGAAGTTTTGGGATTTTGTGATGTGGGATAATTTCACTGGAGTTAGGTGATTATCTCAGAGTTGTTGTAATATGCTTTTCTCTGTTGATTAAAGATGAGCATTTTTTCATGCGTTTTTTTTGGCCATTCATCTGTCATCTTCAGAGAAGCTTCTGTTCTAGTCTCTTGTCTAGGTATAAAGGGGATTGTCTGTTCTTTTCTTGCTAAGTTCTCTGTAGATTCTAGTTAACAGGACTCTGTCAGATTAATAACATGCAAAAATCTTCTCCCATTCTGAAGGCTGTGTGTTTGCTTTGTTTGTGATACCTGTGGCTATGCAAAACCTTTTAGCTTGATCATGTTCCAGTTATTTATTTTTGGTGTTGCTGCAACTGCTGGGGGTGGAGAGGCTTCCTCATAAAGTTTTTTCCCAGGTCAGTATCTTCCATTTTCCCCACATTCTCTTCTAGAATGTTACTGTTTTCTGTCTTAAATTTAAATCTTCTATCCAACACCAATCAATTTTTGCCAGTGGTGAGAGGTGCAGTCTTCATGTAGGTAACTAGCTCTCCCAGCATTGTTAAATAAGGATTCTTTTCCCCAGTGTGTGTTTTTGTTAGGCTTATCAAAGATCAAATGATGATATGTGGCTGGGTTCATCTCAAGATTCCCTATTCTATTCCATAGCTCTATATCTCAATTTTTGTGCCAGTACCATGCTGTTTTGTTGTTGTTGTTTTTCAGTTTTTGGTTGGGGCCAGGTTTGAACCCACCACCCCCGGTGTATGGGGCTGGTGCCCAACTCTTTGAGCCATAGGTGCTGCTCCCTACCATGCTGTTTTGATCGCAATAGACTTGGAATATAACCTGAAATCTGGTAATGTGATGCCTCTAGATTTGTTTTTATATCTAACAATTGTATTTGCTATTCGGGGTTTTTTCTGGTTCCATATGAAGAAAAGTACTATTTTTTCAAGATCTTTAAAGTATGACACTGGTGCTTTGATAGACATTGCTTTAAATCTACTGTTGGGGTTGTGTAGGGCTATGTGGACATTTTAACAAAGTTGATTCTTCCCAGCCATGAGCATGCTATGTTCTTCCATTTGTTAACATCTTCTATTTCCTTCCTCAAGGTTTCATAGTTCTCTATGTAGAGATCTTTTGTGTCTTTTGTTACATATATTCTCAGGTATTTCACCTTCTTTGGTACTACTGTAAAAGGAATAGACTTTTAGATTTCATTCTTGGCTTGACTACTGTTGGCATATAAAAGGTTACTGATTTGTGGGTATTGCTTTTGTATCCCAAGATGCTATCTTCTTTAATCAAAGAAAAAAGTCTTAGTGGAACACAATCTCTACATTTAATAACTGATGATCAGAGAAGTCAAGAGGTTCTATAGGCAAAATTAGAATGTATAAAAGACAGAGGGAGGCCAATTTTAATGCAATGTAGAGAAAGATTAGCAACTGCAATTATCTAATGAAGAAACAAGCTCCCTTTGAGAAATAGGCTCCATAGCACTGGAAATTTTCAAGTGTGTCTTAAATGTTCATTTATTAGGGGCATATAAAAGAAATTACTATTAATACTATGATGCCACTAAGCTCTTTGGATTCCAGTTCTAAGATTCTATAATTCTTTTTACAAGGACATTGGCTTGGATTTGCCATGGATTTATCAATGAAGGAGAAAGTCCTCTAGAAGCTAGAATTTTCAACTTCTGTATTTTTAAACAGAAATCTTAATATATACCCATGGCAAGTACCTCTAGGCTGGGAAATAAGTCTTTAAATAAAAATAACCACAGTGCTAAAAATTTATTTCCTTAATATAAGTACTTCAGATGTTAACTGTATTTTCCTGATGTTTCAAAAACAGTTTGCACTTATAAACAAAGAGCACATTGTGAACAGCTGATAAATGTCTTGAGTAGGTCTTCTCTTTCCCTTTCCATTTCTTCTGTTGAAGAAAATGAGTATTTGCTTGTAGTTTTTAGGTTTGGATTTAGCTGACTGCATTCCCACAATTTGGACATGTTCCTCTGCCCTTATATTTACCTTAAATTCAGTTAAATCAAGTCTTGATTGAATTTAGGTTTGCATTTTCCTTTTTTCAGTAACACTGTTAAAGGTGGTGCTGTGTACTTCCATCAGAAGGTACAAAATGTCTGGTCCTCTCTTTTTGTGATATTGTCTACAGCCTTTAGTTTATAAGCACTTGTAAAATGGTGGTATTTTAATGACATAACTCTTCAGTATTTTAATTGGAATACTTATGAAGAGCGACTTTCCTTTACAAACTATTTGAGGATCTTGAATAGTTTGTACAAGAAAAACGTGATAAATACTCATTTCCCTTAGTTAGCAGTTTTCAGAATAATGAGGTGTTTTCCTTTAAAATGTGACCAAATGAGTTTTGTTTTTTTTTTTGAGATAGAGTATCATTATGTCACCTCAGTAGAAACTCTTAGGCCTTAGCGATTCTCTTGCCTCAGCCTCCCAAGTAGCTGGGACTATAGGCATCCACCACAACCCCCAGCTATTTTTTGGTTGCAGTCATCATTGTTGCTTTAGCAGGCCCAGGCTGGGCTCAAACTCGCCAGCCTTGGTGTATGTAGTTGGCTCTCTATTCACTGAGCTACAGGCGCCAAGTCAAATGAGTTTTTATTTTTTTTTCTCTCTCTCTCTTTTTTTTTTTATTGTTGGGGATTCATTGAGAGTACAAGAAGAAACCATGTTACACTGGATGCATTTGTCGGGTAAAGTCCCTCTTACAATCGTGTTTTGCCCCCAAAAGACCCTAAGACCCCACCCTCCTCGCTCCTTCCCTCTCTCTGCTCTTCCTTTCCCCACCCCTCCCTCATTCTTTCTCTCTCTGCTCTCCCCTTCCCTCACCCCCACCATGTCAATAATTGTCATTAATTGTCCTCATATCAAACTTGAGTACATGGGATTGATGCTTCTCCATTCTTGAAATGCTTTACTAAGAATAATGTGTTCCACTTCCAGCCAGGTTAATACAAAGGCTGTAAAGTCTCCATTTTTTTAAATGGCTGAATAGTATTCCATAGTGAACATATACCATAGTTTGTTAATCCATTCCTGGATTGGTGGGCATCTAGGTTGTTTCCACATTTTGGCGATCGTAAATTGAGGTGCAATAAACAGTCTAGTGCAAGTCTCCTTATTATAAAAGGATTTTTTTCCTTCTGGGTAGATGCCTAGTAATGGGATTGCAGGATCAAATGGGAGGTTTAGCTTGAGTTCTTTGAGAGTTCTCCACTCACAAAAATTGATTCAAGTTGGATAAAGGACTTAAATTTAAGGCATGACACAATAACAATCCTGAAAGAAAGCATAGGAAAAACACTGGAAAATATCGGCCTAGGGAAAGACTTCATGAAGAAGACTGCCGTGGCAATTACAACAAAAATAAACAAATGGGACTTAATTAAACTCAGAAGCTTCTGTACAGCCAAGGAGACAACCAAAGCAAACAGACATCCTACCCAATGGGAAAGGATATTTGCATATTTTGAATCAGACAAAGGCTTGATATCCAGGATCTATAGAGAACTCAAATTAATCCACATGAAGAAAGCCAACAATCCTATATATCAATGGGCAAGAGACATGAATAGAACCTTCCCTAAAGAAGACAGATGAATGGCTACCAAACATGAAAAAATGCTCAACATCCCTAATTATTAGAGAAATGCAAATCAAAACCACCCTGAGATACCATCTAACTCTAGTGAGAATGGCTCACATCACAAAAATCTCAAAACTACAGATGCTGACGTGGATGTGAGAGAGAAGGGAACACTTTTACACTGCTGGTGAGACTGCAAACTGATACAACTTTTTTGGAAGAAAATATGGAGAACTCTCAAATGAGTTTTTAATCACTATGAACTTGTGAATTTAAACATATCAACACTTTAAAACATTACAATTATGCTCTTGGTGTTCAAATGGTCCCATCTTTCCTGAGTGGAGGTTTATTTAGGTTGGGTACTGAGTCTTTTTGTCATAATCCCAATAATTTTTTATAGCTTTCTCGATTTTTACCATGACAAGATATTCTAGGTTCATTTCCCTTCCAAGACCTGGGATCAGATATTTTCCTAAGGAGCACTAATTTCTTTTAGTTTTAAATAGTATCTAGAGACTACAGTTTATATACTAGAGTAGCTCATGATTACTGAATCATTCATGTTATAAGGCTAGAAATACATATATTTTTACAATTAAAATAAAATGTAATACATTTGTACTGATAGGTCTGGGTTTTTTGTTTCATTTTGTTTTGTTTTTTGAGACAGAGTCTCAAGCTGTTGCCCTCTGTAGAGTGCAGTGTTGTCACAGCTCACAGCAACCTCAAACTTTTGGGTTTAAGCAATTCTCTTGCCTCAGCCTCCCAAGTACCCAGGACTACAGGTGTCAGCAACAATGCCTGGCTATTTTTTGTTGTTGCAATTGTCATTGTTGTTTTTAGCTGGCTGGGTTGGGTTCCAACCAGCCAGCGTCGGTGTATGTGGCTGACACCCTACCCACTGAGCTACGGGCCCCGCCGCCAGTACTGACATTTCTAATTCAAAATTGGGACTACAGGTCCCAATTAAACTTAATTTTATACCTTTATCATCTATCAATCACACCAGTTTCTAATTGTATGTATATAACTACTATTTTTAAATTTGCTCACCTGCACACACAATTACCACTTTGGTTTATCCCACAACATACACATTACAGTTTCAGAATAACAATACCAACATCACAACCAACGTTGAAATTAATAAACACAACTGATGATGGGAGGGAAGGGGAGAAGGCAGTTTTTTTGTCATTAGGATATAGTCCAGCAAGGATGTACATTTGACTATCATGCTTTAAAGTCACCTGAAAAGTTTTTCTCTAAGAGGCTATGCCTTTACTACACACAGTTAAATTTCACTTTTCTTACCATTTTTTATGAAATATTTACATAGTTCCAAAGTTAAATCAATATTGTTAGTAAACTCTTCTCTTTTCTTCAGTATCTTTTTGAAGGTACTCTTATTCCTAGTAAATACCCATAAGATAGTGAGTTTATTCAACTTCTATTTATTTATTTATTTTTCAATCATGTTCTTTATTTTTTTTTCCTTGCTGAAACATTATTGTACTTCAAAAACTGATGTTTAATATCTCAAATATCATTGTCCTATGTATACTATTACTTTTTTTGGTAATTATTTTATTTTTTTTTTATTAAATCATAGCTGCTTACACTAGTGCAATCAAGGGGTACAATGTGCTTGTTTCATATACAATCTGAAATGTTTTCATCAAACTGTTTAACATACTCTTCATGGCATTTTCTTAGTTATTGTATGAAGACATTTGTATTCTGCATTTGATAAGTTTCTCCTATACCCTCCTAAGATGCACCATAGGTGTGGCCCCACCAATTACCCTCCCTCCACCCCTCCCTTCCCATATTCTTGTGCTATAATTGGGTTATAGCCTTCATATGAAAGCTATAAATTAGCTTCATAGTAGGGCTGAGTACATTGGATACTTTTTCTTCCATTCTTGAGATACTTTGCTAAGAAGAATATGTTCCAGCTCCATCCATAGTATTCCATGATATACATGTACCACAATTTATTAATCCATTCATGAGTCGATGGGCATTTGAGCTTCTTCTATGACTTAGCAATTATGAATTGGGCTACAATAAACATTCTGGTACAGATATCTTTGTTATAATGTGATTTTTGGTCTTCTGGGTATATACCTAGTAAGGAAATTATAGGATCAAATGGCATGTCTATTTTTAGATCTCTAAGTATTCTCCAAACAGCCTTCCAAAAGGAATGTATTAGTGTGCATTCCCACCAGCAATGTAGAACTGTTCCCTTTTCTCCACATCCACGCAGCATCTCTGATTTTGGGATTTTGTGAATCTTACTGGAGTTAGATGATATCTCAAAGTACTTTTGATTTACATTTCTCTGATGATTAAGGATGGTGAGCATTTTTTCATGTGTCTGTAGGCTGTGCGCCTGCCTTCTTTGGAGAAGTTTCTCTTCAAGTCCTTTGCCCACCCTGAGATGGGATCACTTGTTCTTTTTTTGCTCACACATTTGAGGTTTCTGTGGATTCTGGTTATTAAACCTTTGTCGGAGGTAGAACCTGCAAATATCTTCTGCCATTCTGAGGGCTGTCTGCTTGCTTTACTTACTGTGTTATTGGCTGTGCTGAAGCTTTTTAGTTTGATCAGGTCCCAGTAGTGTATTTTTGATACTGCTTCAATTGCCTGGGAAGTCCTTCTCATAAAATATTTGGCCAGGTCGATTCCTTCAAGAGTTTTCCCTGCACTTTCTTCTTGTATTTTTATAGTTTCATGTCTTACGTTTAAAACTTTAATCCAGTGAGAGTCTATCTTAGTTAATGGTGAAAGGTGGTAAGGATTTTTTGAATTTCTGAGGGGGGGGTTGTTAGTTCGTCTTTACCATTTCTAACTGATGAAATTAGAGATTTTGCTCTTTTTTTCCTGGTTAGGTTAGCCAAACGTTTATCAATTTTATTGACCTTTTTAGAAAACCAACTTTTTGATTTATTGATCTGTTGTATAATTTTTAAATTTTCAATTATATTTAAATCTGCTCTAATTTTGATTATTTCTTTTCTTCTGCTGGATTTTGAGTTGTAATGTTCTTTCTTTCCCAGTTGCTTGAGATGTCCCCTTAAGTTGTTAAATTCCTCTCTTTCTGTTCTCTTGAGGAAGGCTTGCAGAGCTATAAATTTCCCTCTTAGGACTTCCCTTGTAGTATCCCAGAGGTTCTGATAATTCATGTCTTCATTGTCATTTTGTTCCCAAAATTTGGTAATTTCCTTCTTAATGTCGTCTATGACCCATCTATCCTTCAGCATAAGGTTATTTAGCCTCCTCGTTTTTGTATGAGTATGCAGATTCCTGTTGTTATTGAGTTCAACTTTTACTCCATGATGATCTGAGAAGATGCAAGGAAGAATTTCTATTGTTTTAAGTTTGCTGAGGTTAGATTTTGGACCTAGGATGTGATGGATTTTGGAGTATATTCTGTGGGCTGATGAGAAGAATGTGTATTCAGTTTTGTTGGGATGAAATGTTCTGTAGATGTCTGTTAAATCCAGATGTTGAATGGTTAAGTTTAAATCTAAAATTTCTTTGCTTAGCTTCTTTTAGAGGATCTATCCAGCACTGCTAAAGGGGTGTGAAAAATCTCAGACTACTGTGGAGCTGGAGGAAATCAAGTTGCTCATGTCTGTTAGAGTTACTCTTATAAATTGTGGTGCATTCTGGTTGGGTGCATAAATATTAATAATTGAAATCTCATCATGTTGAGTATTACCTTTAACAAATATGAAGTGTCCATCCTTATCCTTCCTTACTTTTGTTGGTTTAAAGCCTATTATATCTGTGGATAGGATTGTGAGACCTGTTTTTTTTTTTGCTTTCCATTTGCCTGGAATATAGGTGACCATCCCTTCACCTTGAATCTATATTTATCTTTTAAGGTAAGATGAGATTCTTGTATGCAACAGATATCTGGCCTGAGGTTTTGTGTCCAGTCAGCCAACCTGTGTCTCTTTAGAGGACAATTTAAAACATTTGCATTAATTGAGAATATTGATAAGCCTTTCGAAAGTCCAGTGGATATTTTTAATCCTTTTGTGATTGTGTAAGTTGGAATTTGATCAAAGGTTTCTGAGTGGTTTACTTTTGTGGTGGAGCATTACGCTGGTCATTATGGAAGATAGGTCTGAGAATATCCTGGAGAGCTGGTTAAGTTATGGCAAATTTCTTTAACATGTGGATGTCATTAAAGTATTTAATTTCTCCATTATAAATGAAACTCCGTTTAGCTGGATACAGGATCCTGGGTTGAAAGTTATTTTGTTTCAGGAGATTAAAAGTTGATCACCATCCTCTTCTAGCTTGAAAGGTTTGATCAGAGAGATCTGCAGTTATTCTAATCTTCTTCCTCTTGTAGGTAATGGATTTCTTACATCTGGCTGCTTTCAGAATTTTCTCCTTCATATTAACTTTAGTGAAATTGATTATGATGTGTCTGAGCGATGTCTTATTCAGGTTGAGTCATGCTGGAGTTCTGAAACTGCTATCTGAATTTCAGAATCTCTTGGCATGTCTAGAAAGTTCTCTTTCATAATCTCATGAAGAAGAGACCCTGTGTCTTGTGAAGCCACATTGTCACTTTTGGGGATCCCAATCAGGTGAATATTGGTTTTCTTCAAATTATCCCAGAGCTCTATGAGAAAGTGATCTGTTCTTGCCCTCCATTTCTCTTCCTCTTTGAAATATTGGGAGTGTTTGAAAGCTTTGTCTTCAATGTCTGAAATCCTTTCTTCTGCTTATTCCATTCTGTTACTGAGGGATTCCACTGTATTTCTGAGATCTTTGCGGGATGCAACTTCTTGTCTTGATGTGTCAAAATCTTTGGTCATTTTGTCTTTGAATTCCTTGAATTCTTGAGACATCTTTTGGATTACTGCTTGAAATTCTAATTCCATCTTTTCCTCCATTCTGTTTACCTTATTTGCTATCTAGATTCTGAATTCAACTTTTGACATCTCAGCCATTTGTTTATGCATGGGATCTTGTGCTGTGTCTGCCCTGTCATTTCTTGGGGGAGTTGATCTACTCTGATTATTCATGTTGCCAGAGTTTTTCCATTGATTCTACCTCATGGTTGTTTTTCACCATTGCCTCTGGCTGTCCTCAGAGTTGAGAGGTGTCTCTCCATAATTAGACCCCTGTGGGATCACTGTATTTTTGCTGGATCTTTGTAGGGAGTGACCCTGTGTAGCCCTTCTGGGACTGCCCCCACAAAAGAGTTCTGACTGTGGGAGCAGCTCTGAAGTGTGGCACCCCCGATCAAGAAGCAGGGCAGGGGATGGTGCACATGGTTCTGTGAGTGCCTGGTGCCTGGTGTCTTTGGCAAGAAGAGACCCAGCTCCAGCATTCTCTGGTTGGGAGGAAGGCTCCGTGCAGAGGTGGGGAGGGCTCTAGAAGGAGGACCTGGGTCACTAGGCTTCCAGAGTCCCTGTCCAGACAGGTGGAGCCAGTGCAGAGGCAAGGAGGGTATGGGAGGGAGGATGCTGGTTGCGTAGCTCCCAGAATTCCTGGTCTGGGCGGGCGAGGGGCCTCGCTGTTGCGGGCAGAGTCCCTGGCCAGAGCGGTTTTGCAGAGGCCTGGGAGATTTACCAGTTTTTAATGCTTTGAGATGTTTGCTTTATCTCTGTATGTACAAACACATACACACAATTCTTACTTAATAAAAAAAATTTGAAAATAAGTTGCAGGCATCATGACATTTCACCTTACATACTTCACAATGAATTTTTAAAAGACAAGAAAGTTCAACCTAAATCTGAAAACATTATTAAACCCAGGAACCTTAACATCAAGTCAATAATTTTTATTTAGTATAGATTCTACATTTATATTTCCTCAAATATAACAAAACTATTTTTTAGAACCTTATTTATTTATTTAAGTAAATTTATTTCAGGTTAATTTCAAGGTACAAACAACTGGGTGAAAATATTTGATTTTGTTAGGTAGAGTCCCTCTCGTGGTTATGTCTCATATGCAAAAAGTATGCCAGACATTCCAACTCAATGCCTATTCAGTGATTGCACTCCAATCATTTCCCACTCCTCCTCCCTCATTCCATAGCCTTATTTATTTAGTTTTTTGGACCCATGAGCCAATCAAGGATCATACATTGTATTTGGTTGAGAGGTATCTTTAAATATCATATACATTGTGTGTTAAATCTGTCGTATATTTTGTCTACTCTTAAACAGTCATTTGCAGTCTTTACAGGTAACATATTTTGACTCTTTCAAGAAGAGTGTGTGACATTTATTAACTGTATAAGAAAATAAGCTGCTTTCCCAGCTGCTGGATAATGATGAAGGTTAACTCTGAAAATGATTTTTCCAGTAACTAAGTGAATTGAACTGTTGCTTTAAAAATTCTTTTTAGTGTTTCTTTCCCAGCCTTTGAACTTTTCACTAAGCATTAGTCATTTTTAATATAAATACATTTTGTTTGTAGGTCTTAATAGCATTTCATCCTCATAAAAATATGGAAAAATTCACCAGATTCAACAAATTCTAGCTCTTAAAATTTTTTCTGAAATGAAATACTAAATTATCCTCCCACCTTCCCAAGTTAATAAATTACATAATTACTAAATGCTCTGACAGACTTTGGAGTTTCATAATTTTAAAAACTGATGTCAGAGAAGAAATATTGAAATACTATTAAAAACATCAGATTTGCTAAAAAATACCTCTTTCCCAGTTATGCAAATCTAAATACCATGGCAACATTAACCAAACATTCTATCAATGTAGAGAATTTGAATCTTTTTATTCTTTTAGTTGGTCATTTATTGCTGCTTTTTAAATGGATGTAGCAGTGTTATCCTATGTTACCTCCCCAAAATGTGCTTTTCATTTTGATTATTTTATAGTCTCCAGATCTGTAGTTTATTGTTTATGGTTGCAACATTAATGAGAGAAGGAGAATTAGGTCACTAGTGGCTACAAATGTCTTGATAGTATTTGTCCTTTGAATAGAAGTTCTTGACATCATTATTTGAGTCACACTGGATATAGTTATTTGTTTCTTTTGTATCTTCTTCATCTCTAATTATTTTTCTTTCCAAGTTTTCTAAAGCTTTTAAAGCTATAGTTTTTTTTTTTACATTTTCCCTGACATTTTTTTCCTCCTCAGATATAATTCTTATGGTTCATATACTTAGCTTTTACAGTTTTTAATTTTCTTCTTTTTTGGCTCACCACCAGTCCACTTTATTATTTGTATTCATGAGAATTTTCTACTCTTAGGTCTCTTGAGGCATGTCAATCTCCTTAAAACTTTCCTTCTCTTTCAGAACGATTATCTGTGGAAATACTATTATAATTTATCCTAAGCTCTCTTGCGTTGGTTTAAATTGCTCAGATGGTGAAAAAATGTAAGCTAATTAAAATTTTTTCTATTCCTTCAACTTAGTGGAGGCATCTGACTCCTATCTGCATTTTACCTCAGCCGGAACCAGTGTGATTGTAATGGAAACCTTGTCCTTCATCACCAGTAAACATCCACCCCTGATGTCTCCAAGATTTGTGGAATTAACAACTTATTTAGTGTCCTTTGCAGCAAGCCTGCACTGTATTCTCAGAAATATTCACTCTGTACTCCTAAATATTCAATTTATGTGTGCTTAGTTAGCATCTAAAACTAAACCTGTAGGGAGTCTTGCCTGTACTTTTGTTTTTGAAAGCCATACTTCTACCTACAAGCATATCCTGGAAGTAACTCAAATTCAGTGTGTCTCAAATAAAACTCATTATTAATTGTGCTCCCTGATGAGAACAATTACATGTATTTTTATTTCTGCTGTATTCTCCATGTCTGGAGTGTACTGTGCACTAAGTGCATTTTGTTGGATGAATGGTCAAATGTATCATATTTTCCTTTTTTGAATTTCTTCTTCCTAATTTCCTATCTCCTTTCCAACATTACCTCTTACAAATGGTCAGAGAGGATAGAAAAATCTTTTGTATTTCAGGATTTTAGAGCCAATGAAGACCATTAAGTTTGTGATTATGCTTCAAAAGGAAGCTGGCTTGAATTGATATAGGCAGAAGTATTCTAATCCTGGAAGCAAATGGGTTATTGTGGAGAATTGCTCAAGGTTGAGCAAGAGGAAAGTCTTTTGGGAGGTGTTCTCATGTGACAGAGATATGTGTCCACTCCTATTTGTGATGGGGTTTCAGAGGGGTGTGTGTGTGATTAAACATTAGGCGTCTTAGTCTTTACCTTGTTTTTCTCCATGCCCTTGGAGCTGTAGCAGTCAATTACCACAAACTTGATACACAGACATATATTTTTTATGATGGCCAAACAGGCAGTTTTATATTCTGTTTTATTATGTAGCATTAGATAAAAATAATTTTCATGTTGCAGTTTTTATGATGAAAATTCATGATACTGGTTGAAGAATTGTTCTATAACTTTAAATCGCTTCTTTATTAATGCACATTTAGGTTATTTACTAAATTTCACATTTTGAAATAAAATTGCAGTGACCCTTAATATACTAGGTTTTTCTTTTTATGTATTATCTTTTCAATGTTTATATACTAATCTTTACAGCTTTGAATCATGCATGTCTTAGGTCTCTGTTTCCCTGGGATTTTTCTGTCTATTTTATTGTATCAATGCCCAGAAAACTAAGCGTTTCTTCTTCCATTTGAAATGCCTGTTTCTTAGCCAGTGACTGTGGATTCCAGAATTTTCATTTCTTACATGTTTATTTCAATTCGCATGCCCCTGAGGATTTTCTGATGTTGAATTAAAAGTCAAATGTTTAAACTGTGTACCACTCAGCAGCATTAGCTTTTTGGTTTTTTTGTTTGCTTGAATAACTAGTTGTTTTTTCTGCAGAGATCCTGATATTTCTTTTCAGTTACAAGGCTTAAACATATAATTTTAATGTTTAGTCTTTTAACTAAATGTGAAATCTACATATCTGATGTAGATGGCAAACCATACCTTGTTCTTGTTTTGGTTTTGAGGATTCTAGTTGTCTGTCATTATTCTTTTGAATAAAAGATTAAAATAATCCTCTCATCTTTTTCCTAGAGTCAACTATTGTCATCCATTCCGTGTCTCCCTTGAGATATTCTGCATGTACTCTAGCTTTTCTCCATCATCTTTATGTTAGCTAAAATTGTTGTGTTTCTGAAAAGGGAAAGATTTTGTTTTAATGCATATATTTGTCATTTTAATAATATATTTATTTTCTTTATTATTTACATAGGCTCAGTGTAGTTTTCTTTTTCTTTTTCTGTGTTGTTTTCAATTAGTTATGTTTGGGTTTTCTTTTATCTATAAATCAAAATCTGAGTAAAGATTGGTTTAGATAATCATTAACTTTTATTGAGAAATAAAATTAGGGAAATAGAGAGCAATTGTGAAAAAGGTAGAGAAAATGAATAAGACTAAATGAGAGATGTATAAAAGTGGGAGCCAGGACTAGTAAGTGTATGTTAAAGCATATTTATCTATAAGTATTCTTTTTTTTTTAATCTATAAGTATTCTTTAGTTCTTTAAAGTCAGCACATATGTGTATTTTTATTATCCATACTGCTGGATAATAAGTTATTAATTTTGTATAATTGATTTTTAAAGTGTTCAGTGAATGTTAGTATTTGATAAGTTATTAGTAGGTGTGTGATGAAACAAAAATTTCAGTGGTGCCTCATCCCTGTAATCTCAGCATTTTGGGAGATGGGCGGGAGCATCACTTGAGCCCAGGATTTTGAGGCTGCAGTGAGCTGTGATGACACCACTGCCCTCCTGCCCAGGCAACAGAGAGAGAGACCCTGTCTCCATATTAGAAAAGGGAAAGGGAGGGGAGGGAAAGAGAGGAAAGGGGAGGGAAAAGAGGTGTGTGGCATTGATGGTAAACGTTTTTAGTGAAATTCATAAATTGCTTTCAAGGTGTATAAGGTGCCAAATGCATCGTTCTGAGCTGCAAAGGTATTTTACCACATAGTTGGGGTGAAAAGGAAATCTGTTAGAGAGCACTATCATTCTCTGAACTCTTTGGCTGATAGATATCATCTTTGTATTTGGCAGTAATGTGTTCTTCTTTTTCAATGTTTGCAGAATGCAATTTTGGCAGTTCCTGGGGGGAATAGATTTTATTGAGGCAATATATATTCTCACGATGCAATAATTGTTATGTCAGAAGCTGCTTTGAAATGCCAAAAGAAAATATTTCCTCTTTTTCTGCCTTTCTTTTTTCATAATTGTCATAAACAATGTAAGTTGTATACATAAACTGTACAATTATTTATTTTTAACATTTGATGGAATGGCTTTGAAAGTCAGACACAGTGCCAAATGGTAAAATGTTTGTTTATTTTTCTTTGAATCCAATCCATCAGTCCCACTGTGATCCTTGGATTCCACAATCACTGCCCTGGCTGTTTAGGAGTCTGGTCTGGGGAGGGCAGGAAAAGCAGCATTCCTATTAGTATTATTTTCATTGCTGCCACCACCTTTCCCTAGCAGGGTCTTTTATAGTTTAGAAACAAATTCTGCATCAAGTCCTTTCATGAAATTAGGTTGACTGGCAAGTTAAACAAATACAAAATAAGCAAACAAGAACTTTACATTGATAGCTTCTTCATTCTCACAGACTCCCTGTGAGTTAGATAGACCCATATACATTTTAACACCGATAAGCTTACATTTTCCAAGGTTTGAGACTATATTATTAAAATTATCTGTGTATCTTAGAATAAACATTATATTTGTTTTACCTTTATTGAAGGATTTTGTTTTCTCTTTAGTTTTACTTTCTACTTCAGATTGATTATATTGACCTGCGCAATTCATTAAAAATTATTTTAGCCTATATTTATATTTAGGAGTAAAATTTTTACTTGTAATTCCTTTATCTCCCTCTTGAAAATGAGAGTTTTTTTAAAACAGTGAAGACACTCAGGGTTGTAGAACTGTTGATATTTTCATTATAACCAGTAACACAGCTAGACTTATTAGTTGTGGTGATTTTGTAATGTTCACCCCATCCCCTACTCATAATATAAACAAACTACACAGAAAACAAGGAGTAGAAGAAATGTCAGTATAGGACTTGAATGACTCTTGCAGGTCTTATTTGGGGTAAGGATATATGTATGTATATATATAATTTTTACATTTTATGACACATGTTTATATAAAATCAATATTATATAAATATGTTATTTGAAATGATTTTGTTAATATGTATTTACGTGAGATGTTTTATATAAAATATAAAACATGAATATTTTATGTTTATGTATTTTTTCATACATAAGTATGTAAACAAATAATATATAAATTCAAATATAAGTAGTGCATAGCTATACATAACTATTTTAACATACTGTAATAATATATTTATATGTAACAATATATAACATGTATAATTATAAAATATTTTATATGTGTATATTATACATATTTATATTTTTTAGGTTTTTTCTGATAGTTTAGCATTTCTTAGGACAGAAAAGCCCAAGTAAACACCTTCTTGTCTGATGTGGCATTGTGGTTAAATGTGCCTGAAACCTTGAGGAGGTTTATAATACTTCATTAATTTTTTTGTAAGTATTTAACCCAGTTCTTGAGAAGGGAAGTGGTTTGGTAAACAAACTTCCCAGTGAGATAGCATGCCCTCTTACTCTCCTGGCCCAAGCCTGGTTACATTCATATTCTCTTCAAATCAGGGTGTTGGGGTGGGTGCATGGCAGAGGGCTTAATTGCTTGGTGGCAGAAGGCATTACAAAACTGAGGGAGGTCTCTTGGGATAGGGAAGAGGAGAGAAGAGAGAATAAGAAGCCTGTGCTTGGGGTTATTTATTAACCTTACCTTTCTGTGGAAAAGATCCTTCACTCTGTGACTGGGCATAGAACTGGCAGCTGTAGTGTTGTCTCTGACCCCTGGAAACCAGACGATCGGGGCTGTTGAAGGATGGAGTCGGCTGCACGCCAGCTGCCTCATGCCCTGAATAAAAATCACAGAGAGACTTGTAGGCAGGACTGCATGAGGAGCTAGAAACTTTTAACTGCTGTTTTTCTCCTGTTTCCAAAGGACTAATTGTTAAGGGGCAGTTAAGAGCCATGGTGATGGAAATTATTACTGTTTAGAGTTTGCCAGTGAGACTGCTTCAAAAAGTGTCTGATAAGAGTTTTCTTTTGTAAGTACAGATGCTTCTTGACTTACTATGGAGTCATGTCTGTATAAACTCCTCCCAGGCTGAAAATATTGTTAAGATTAAAGTGCATTTAATACACTTAGCCTACCAAACATCATAGCTTAGCTTACCCTATCTTAAACATGCTAAGAACTCTTATGGTTAGCCTACAGTTGCACAAAATCATCTGTTTAAATAGTGTTAGTTGTTTGCTGGAATTCTTCATCTTGTGGCTGACTGAGAGCTGCTGCTCACTGCCACTGCTCGTGGCACTGCCTAGCATTTCCAGGGAGTATGGTAGCACTTTCTCCTGAATACATACAGCTTTCACACCGTAGTAAATTTGAGAAATCTCAAGTTCCAAGTCTACACATTTTTAAGTCCCAAATGATTTGTATTACCATCAGTGACACACCTATGTTTGAAATCCACACAAGTATCAAAAGTTTGCTTTCTCCTGGTATCTCTGTAGCTGTGGGCTTATCATGCAATAGCTCCATCCTCAGCACTGCAGGGCTGGAAGCTCTGCAGGGTGGTTATGGTACCTGAAGTGGGAGGGACAGCGATGGTAACTCAGTGTTTTTGCCTGGATATTCCTTGGTAGTGCCAGGGGAGAGTTTGACGAGTGGTTGCTGAGACTTCTCTAGGCATTGTTCCACCTCTTTGTGTTTGAATCAAGGCCTCTGGAAAGAGCATAAAGAAGTATGTCAGACTTTACTTAGTGATAGTGAAACAACTCAATTTAGTTGTCTTCTAAAACTTTGCTTGAGCTGACGTGAACCTCTAGGGTCAAAAGAAAGGGAAATGCATAAAAAGTGATAGAAGGAAACATTCTATCTTTCCCACTTCTTCTTAAGACATAAGTCTTTGGAAGTTGAATGTTTAGATGCATAATGGTTTTCAGGGCAACTCACATCTTCCTCTAACAGTTCTACTCTGTTCCCTCCCAGAGGCCCAGTTCTCTCAAGTGTCACACCATTCTTTTCAAATACCCAATGAGTGTTTATGATGTTGCTTTCCTGATACCTCTACCAGGCTGTATGAAATGTCTAGTATTTTATAGTCCTTTTAGAAATGTTTGAAATTTTTTAATATTTAAAGAGTGTTTCTTTTACATGAACTTCATATCGCATTTGCCAATGTAGATCATCAGTATTAACTAAGCAGTTACAGTGTACCCTGCATGAAACGTGAGTTTCAAGTAACTTAACATATGTTAAATACAAGAGCGTATAAATTTAAAGACTTCTTTGTTAAGTGGAGGATGGATTAGCATAACTCAGAGTGAACCCTGGCTTTCCCACCCTGCATAAATCACATTGTCTGTAATCCTCATGTGTCTAATAGGGATACAGTTAACTATCTCTAGGATTGATGAAAGAATTAAATAACCTACAAAAGATGTCAGGCACATCACAGGCATTTAGTTAAGCAATGCAGGATGGGGGAGACTTAGGAATGTAAGTTAAGATAGGCAACAAGAAATAATGTAGCTTTGGACTTGGGCCAATTAGAGTGGAAAGTGGTACTGTGAGGTAGTGAGATTAAAAAGGACGACTCGCATGACCAGGTAAGAAGTTTGATGAGATCTAATAAGCAGCTGAATATTGTATGACTACAAGTGGCATTTTGGGAAGATTTTTTTCAGTATATAAGAGTAATGTAACTTTAGGAGGAAGGTACTATTATTATCCTTATTTTCCACATGGGAAATTGAGTTTGGAATAGGTTTTAAAGAATACTTTAAATATGTTTTAAAGAAGCCTTTATATGTGTTTTTACTGTGTGTATATAATAATCACACTAATGGCAATCAAAATGAAAGAAAACATTAATTCACGATTTACCCACCCAGACGAATCAGACTGTTTTCATTTTCTCATATTCTCAATTAGTTTTGGTTCTTCTCCCAAGAAATGGAAATTGTTATGAATATCATTCAAGTTAATTTCTGTCAGTGCTTTAAATAGTGCCTGGCACAGAGTAAACACTCACTATATGTTAGCTAGTATTTTTGTCCTAACACAGACCGAGCATTCATGGCATTGAAGAGACAGTTCATGATAGCAGATGGCTTAAGTAAGGGTACTGTGGCAGGTAAATTTTGTGGCCTTCCTAGTTTTACTCACAACTTTGTAACATTTCATGTGTAAGTTAAACATAAAGATAGCTCCCAATCTTATCCATAATGGATTGAAGTGTGACTGATATGCAGGTTGTTCGCTATTTACAGTTAAATTCTTTGGTGGTCTGTGGGAGGTTTGCTCTCACTAACTTGGACATGGTGGGATTGAATGGACAAATAATAAGTTTATTACAAAAATTCATGTCTGACTCAATGGGTAATCTGTTGCTGGGATTTGTTGTTACCTCGATATATGGGTGTAATTATGTTTTTTCTAGAAAAAAGATGGATTTATTTTTTAATTGCTACATTCTTGGCAGTTTTACTTATAGGGTAAACATTCGTGATTTTACTGTGTGCTAAGAGTAAGTCAAGCAGTATATGTCAAAAATGCTAATTTTTAAACTTTTTCTGGTGGGTTATGGGGGAGTTAGCAAATGAACATGTTACAATACCTTATTTCTAGACTAGCAAAACTGTGAACTCTTCTTTAGCTGCTAACCTTTTATTATTTTTCTAAAGGCTTTCTCTTCGTGTTTCTAAAATCTTAGCTGTTGATAGCACTTGGATATACTTATTATTTTTCAAGTGCTGAGGTCTAGGTTATTGAATAAATGAAACTAACCTTTGACATGAAAGAGTTTAGAAGAAAGAAGGAGTCGATTTGCTTTTCACTTTCAAAGCCACGTCTTATATGAATTTATCAAGAAAATGAATTATCTTTTTCACACCTGTGTCTACTTTGGGACATAGTCATTTAGGGAGAGTCACAGGTACAAAGAGTGCTGTATGCTGGGAGAAACAATAAAACAAATGAAATTGGAATTGCAAATAAAACTTCTTTGTGCATTCTTTATTTAAGTCACTAAGTTTTATGGGTCTTCTCAAATCTCAAATCTCCTTGAAGGCATTTGTGAAGCAATTATTGTGGCTGGACTTGCCATTACACCCTTTCTGGGGAGCCCAGCAGGAAAGAAGGCTCATTTACATTGTAGTCTGGTAAATGGGTTACAACTCTGCTGAGAGGATTGTAACTTTTTTCCAACTTTGAGCAATGGCACAGAACATCAGTTGGTAAATGGGCTTGGGTTTTATAACTTACCTAAAATTGTGGGACGATTCAGAGACATTGATAAAAGTCATTAAAGCATAAATGTTTAAGGGGTTTGTGTTGATTTATGTTCCTTCTCTCTGGGCTTTTCCCTCCCTCCTTTGCCCCCTCTCTCTCCCCTATTCCTTCCTTCTTTCTTGCTTTTATTCTCTCTTTTCCTTCATCTCTCCCACCCTCTGTTTCTCCTTTTCTTCCTACTGTGTTTCCGTTTTCTTTCGCTTCCTCCCTTCCTCCTCCCCTCTCTTTGTCTCTTTCTTTTTCATTCATTCATTCACTGTAAAAGGCAGCATTCATAAGATTTCACAGATGAATTTTATTCTTGCTGTATAGAGATTTTTAAGTTTTTTTGGAACGGAGACTCAACCATGAGATTAGGTAAAAATAAGAAACTTTCAAATTTTTTTGTTGCTCTTAATTCACTGGGCATATACTGAAGTGAGATTTTTAAAGCATTACTTATTTGAACAATCTGGCACTGTCAGTTTTCATTTCACTCATAACTTGTTGAGGAAATGATTTTACCAATGAGTTATTATATACAACATAAGTCATTTTTGTTGCTGTCTTTCTCCCCCATTTTCTTTATTTCCCTCTCTCTTTTTCCCTTCCTCCTTTTCTCTCAACCTCCTTTCCTGCCTTCATTTTTCCCTTCTCTTGCCCATCCTTCCAGCTTTTCTTCCATGTGTTTGTCTTTGTTTTAATTACGTTAGTATCCATAACTCAGCCCAAACACACCACAACCTTTTTGGGTTGTTGGGTTTGGGTTACTGTGATTTGCTATCTGGGAGCAGTTGGTACTGCCTTGCCTCATTCCATTTTGGTACATATTGTTGTTAGAAAGATTGATTTTGGAGGACTGGATTGTTTCAAAGCAGCAGTCTTACCATGGTCAGATATGAAAAAAAGTTGCTTTTTCCCCCTTTGCTTAACAACCTTACTGGGTAGCTAAGAAGAAAATATAATTTCTATTTGTCAATTTATAATCTTTCCCTCCATTTTTGTTTAGTTGCTTTTTGATGGTTGAATGTCTTTTAGATTAGACTCATGGCCCTTAAGATTTCAATACCCTTTCCACAATTTTCTTCAAGATGGAGTCCGAGAGTGATCTCCTGGTGATGAGTGACATTGGAGACCTCTGTCTGCATAGTACCCTCTGGCACTATGTTGTGGTCTGGAGTGGTATCTTGGACTGGTTCTTTTTATTGACATTCTGCTGATGTTTGCTGTGAAGTCTCTGATTGGCATGTAACTTTTCCTCTCCTCTTGCCATAGTTAAGGTATTAGTCAGTATCTTCCAGAGAAACAGAGCTAATGGGGTCTATTTCTGTTCCATACTCTCTCCCCTTCTCTCTTTCGTTCACGAATTGGCTGAACAACTACAGAGGCTGAGAAGTTCTACAGTCTGTTATGTGGAGAACTGGGAAAACTAGTGGTATAATTTAGTACTGATCTGAAGGCTTGAGAACCAGGGAGCTGATGGTGTAAATTATGATCAAAGTCTCAAGACTCAAGAACCAGAAATGCCAATTGTCTGAAAGCAGGAGAAGATGGATCTCTAGCTCAGAGCAAGTGAATTCTCCCTTCTTCCACTTTCTTTTTTTTGTTTTTCTAATTTAGTTCTCATTGGATTGGAGGGGGCTTATCCATATTGAGGCAGTCATCTGCTTTACTCATTTCACCAATTCACATCTCTTTTAGAAATACCGTTATAGGCACAGTCAGGAATGACTTTTTACTAGATAATCTGGGTATCCCTTAGCCCAGTCAAGTTGATGCATAATATTAACCATCACTATTAACAGACACTTGAGGGCTTAGCTGGAGAAGCCTACACAAGTCTTTTCATTGATTTCTCAAGTTATTTCTTAAGGCAACCTAAAGATTATTATAAAATAGTCCTGGAGATGTCAGACAAGTCACCCAGAAAGCAAGTACTCATAGTCTATTTAACTTGAGAAACTATGCTTTGTCATGCTTTCTATGCTTCTGTGGCTCTGGTCCCAATGCTTCAAATATAGGAATTCAACTTGGTTCAAGTTACACCATGAGGAAAATTTTTATATTACTATTGTGTTTTTATTTTTAGTATTAAATTTTTTAAGTGGCCTCTACCCCCATTTAGGCAGTCTGAGCTCACCATTTCACAGAAGGAGGACCTGGCAGAACAATTGAAAAGAAAAGAGTTGATTCTAGATTTTGAGTTTAAAACTCTGGGTAGAGATCATAGTTGAAAGAAAATGTTGGAAGATTGACAAGAATATATAATAACGTAAGAGAATATTTTTCCTCCCCTAGATCTGATAGATTCCTTTTAATGTGCAGATATAATTGGAAAGGAGTGGTGTCACACACTTTTTCCTACACCTGTTGCAGGGACAGCTTCAGGGTTGGGTATTCTCAGAGGAGAGAGGGAATGTGCCCCAGTACCTGCTTGGATGACTGAGGGTGTTGCTGTCTTTATCTGTAGGTCCACAGAGTAACTGGAGACAACACAGGGTTGCTCAAAGAATCTCTGTGTGCTCACATTGTTGTGAAAAGGAGTCAGATCTTTTCCTGTTCATCCAGGAGCAGTGCTGATGTGGCACTGAAAACAGGCAGTTGTGGAGAGGCCTTGCCTTTGTAATAAAGAACCAACAACTGGAAAGCAACCCAGATAGGTAGGTGTCCTTCTCAGCTGATGTCAGCATGGAGATGTGATTTTTTCTGTGAGTCATGTGGAATGAGGTACATCTCAGCAGAAACCAGCAAGTAGGGGAGGGGCAGGTGCCTTTCCTTGATGCCATGACACTAGACCAACTGGAATTTAGATGGGGAAGGGAAGAGAGAACTCTGTTGAATTTACCCTGTATTTATTTTACTAAGAAAGTAGTAAGTTAACTGAATTTAAGCTGAATTAATGAGTTTAAATTTTCTGCTGCCAAGTAGAATGGGGATTAATTAAGCTGAGTTTCAAAAAAACGTGTACTTCTTACATTGGACCCATCCCATAAGTTTCTATGTATAGAGAGTCCCTGTTTTATAAATGAGATAAGTTTGGTAGGTTTGTTCTTAAATTGAATTTTTATGTAAATTGGAACAAATATATTTACTTATTACCTGTAATAACCTCTGTTTATAAGCGCAAGTCATATGTCAGTCAGATGTTTGTAACTTGGGGACTTACTGTAATAGCCTCTGTTGGCAAATGGGAGTTGTATGTAAGTCAGATGTTTGTAACTTTGGGACTGCCTGTATAAATAATCAAGGTGAAAACTGCAGTGGAGAACTAGTGCATAAAAAAGTAGCCTTCCAAATATGATCCAGTTTGTCTTAGATGACTTCTGTTAAATTGGAGCTGAGCTGGTTCAGAAAAGCACTGAGGTACTTCCCCATTTAGTTATTTAGCAGGAGTGATTCTTAGACCTCTTGCTAGGAGTGTAGGGCACACAGTGGCATGTTAATGAAGAAATGCAGTAGTTATCTTCCACCATTAAGATCTGAAACATTAAGAGTTTGTACCCCTTGCTCAACTAGACCATTTGTTTGAGAGTGATAAGGGGGTGGGAGGCATCCTGATGTAGGGAAAGGCACACAGATTGGGTGTCAAACATATGTAGTTTTAAATTCCATATTTGTCCCATACAAAGTGTGTCCCCTGGGGTTTTCTTTTCTGTGCAAAGCAGTTAGTATTAGCTGTGGTTGACTTCCTCTCTTTTTGTTTCAGCCTCTCTCCATTCTGACAGTTTTACCACATTCCCGACTCTCAGTGCAAGTCATTCCAAAAGGTTGTGTCTATACTCTGGACTTCATTTAGCCCAGGCCTGGTTAGTCAGGGCTCTTGACATTCTTTTTATGGTGAGTGGTGCAGTATAGATACAGGACCTAAATCATAAGAAGAGACATCTCAGAATTTTTGTTGAAAGAATTGGGAAGAAGCTCTTCACCTTCTTTAGTTACTAAGCTTGAGAAGTTATAAGCCTGGAGCTAGAAGGTGCTGTCACTTTGGAGAAGGCCAACCTAAGTATGAAGAAGCTATACAGAGAGGATTAGAATGGAGAGATAGTCTGAACTCTCTGGCAGGATCTGAACTTCTGAATTCAGTCATGCTTGAGGCCCAGTATTTTCAGCAAGACTTTGGGGGCTAATGAATAGCTTCTCACTTCCTCCCTTCAAGTTTGGAGCCAACTAAGTGATAGCAACAAGAGTTAGACAGATGGAGATCAAAATATCAGCTGCAATATTAATAAAAGCTGGATTAGTACATGGATGGAGCTGGAACATATTCTTCTTAGCAAAGTATCTTAAGAATGGAAGAAAAAGTATCTAATGTACTCAGTCCTACTATGAAACTAATTTATAGCCTTCATATGAAGGCTATAACCCAATTATAGCACACGAATATGGGGAAAGGGGCAAAGGGGGGGAAGATGGGTGGAGGGAGGGTAATTGGTGGGACCACACCTATGGTGCATCTTAGAATGGTACAGTTGAAACTTACTAAATGTAGAATATAAAGGTCTTAACACAATAACTGAGAAAATGCCATGAAGGCTATGTTAACCAGTTTGATGAAAATATTTCAGATTGTATATGAAACCAGCACATTGTACCTCATGACTGCATTAATGTACACTGCTATGATTTAATAAAAAGAAAAAAATCTGGATTAGTGAATATAGTTTAGATGTTCAGTCATAGTGGACTTCCCGAATTAGATTTACAGAGCCAAATCTTGATCCTGTATGGTAAGCTTAGCTCATGGTAGAAAGCAGAGCAGAGCACTCTTCTTATAGTGAGGTAGGGAGACAGACCCCTAAGGCAGAGAGAGGAGGACTGGTGCCCTCTCCTACATATACAAATTGGCTAAGTCCCTCTTCCTCCCTACATTGAATGAGGGAGAAGTGGAGAGACTAGGACTTTACTCAGGCAGGAGAAACTCCACATGAATTCAGAGTAGCAGAAGTTCCCTTTTGGGCATATGAACTGTAAATTTTATTTTTGCTTTAATTTTGTATCAGTTGAAAATTAGGGTCTTGGGCAGCGCCTGTGGCTCAGTGAGTATGATGCTGGCCCTATATACCAAGGGTGGTGGGTTTGAACCTGGCCCTGGCCAAACTGCAAAAAAGAAAAAAAAATAGCTGGGCATTGTGGTGGATCACTATAGTCCCAGCTACTAGGGAGGCTGAGGCAAGAGAATCACCTAAGCCAAAGAGCTGGAGGTGGTTGTGAACTGTGATGCCATGGCACTCTACGAAGGGTGACAAAGTGAGACTCTGTCTTAAAAACAACAAAAAAAGAAACTTAGGGTCCTGACTATGTTTATTCATTTATTCCACCATTAATGGGCAGGCATTATGCTTTATTTTTCTCTTTTTTATTTTTTTTCAGTTTTTGGCCAGGGCTGGATTTGAACCTGCCACCTCCGGCATATGGGGCCAGTCCCCCTACTCCTTTGAGCCACAGGCACCAACTGCATTATGCTTTATTATGTTGGTGAAATAACAGTGAGCAAGTCTTCGTCCTCAAGGTTGGAGATGTGGAGAGTGTGTAGGTAACTGCTCCCCTGCATGATAAATACCAAGATAGGGTTGAGATGTGGATGCTGTGGAAGTGAATGCCTCACCCTCCTGCAAAAAATGGAAGACTTCCTATGGGTCTGTGAGGACAGAATGAGGCAATGCAGGTGAAGTTTGTGTGTATTACAGAACTTTAATAAATGCTGGTTTCATTTGTTCTTCTCTTTGACAAGTTCCCTCTTTGAGGGTTCACTTTTGTGTTCCATTACTTAGGATAGTACCCAACACCTGATGGTGACTAAAAATGAATTGCCAAGTGATTAAGAAATTGTTGAATAATTTCCGAAATTTATCTGATGATAAGTGGAACCACTTTAAGAAGTTATATATCTGCAAATTTATGAATTTCAAAAACATTAAATATTGAATATTGCAGTAGATTCTTGAATCAAGAGAAACTCTCTGAATGTAGCACTAATCGGTTTTCAGCTACTGTCAGATTATCACAAAAACACAGATCTTTAATCATTACTACCATCATCACCATAATATGTCATGGTTTGCAAATACTTTTTATACATAAGCTCATTTCATTTTTAAATGAAACTTTACTTTTTAGAACAGTTTTAGATTTACAGAAAAATAGTGAAGATAATACAGAGTTATCAGATACTCCATGCCCACTCTTCCATATTATAAACATCTTATATTAGCATCACATCTTGGTTCAATTAATGAACTAATGTTGATATATTATTATTATCATTATTATTTATTATATTTTTTATTTTCTTAAAAAGTTCCTAGGTATTTTATGACTTTATTTTTTTATTTTTTATTTTTTTTTTCCAGTGGTAAGACAGAATTTATTTATAGAAAAGAACATAGAAGACACTAAAGCTCCTGGTAGAGAGAGAGAACTCAAGTGGGGAGGGAAAAGCTCTCTCCGTTTCTCTCCCAGTCTTTCCCCGTCTCTCCCTCTAGGCTTTTAGTCTTGGAGTATATAGGTGTATGGGTTCCTTGGCCAGGAAATGAATGAACACAGTCCCTTCTGCCAGGGGCAAGGTGAATGAATGTATCAATGAACGAACACAGTCCCTTTCTGTGGGGACAAAGTGGATGAATGTATCAATGAATGGACACAGTCCATTCATGGAATTGAGGCCTAGAAAATTCACATGAAATTGACCTAGGCATAGGAAATGGGGGTTCCACATTTAGTCCTAAGTGTAAAGTGAAGGAGACACCACGGCACAGGTGTCTCCTCGGCAGTTGTCCGAGCTTTTTATCTATTGGAGCCTTCGGTGGGGGTTGGAGCTCCCCCTCCTTGCCTGTCATCCAGCCCACTGGCTCTTCAGCTGGCTGTTGCCACACCAATACCACCAAGGAGGAGGCGACAGCCCCACTGAGCTGGCTGGGGTGCCAAATGTCCTGCATCAATTCTCCCTCTTCGAGTAGAAACTCTAACTGCTGTTAGGGAAAAAGGGCAAAGACTTGATCTAACTGCTTCCTGCTGAATCAGGCGATGATAGAAGGGGGCAGTTAGGGTTTCTCCGGAGGGACCATCTGCCCTCTTTTTGCTTGATCCTGAACTATTTATCATTACCTTGTCTTTCTTGATATTTCACCACATATCTTTTGTTGGGGGGCCTAAAACAGCCCCATATGAAGTCTTCCCCCCTTCCTTCCCCTCTTCATCCTTCCTCTCCTCCTCATCCTCCTAAGAACACAAAGGAACTAGTTAGCCTCACCCCCCAAATTCATGCCAAAGGACCTTAACTCACCAAAGCCCTCTGGATGAGGTGGGGAATTTGCCCACCCCCCAAGGCTCCATATAAAAGGGCCTTCAACTGCCCCTGCTGAATCAGGTGATGATAGAAGGGGGCAGTTAGGGTTTCTCTGGAGGGAGAGTGATACAGGGGTTCGTGGACTGGAACCATCTTTATTGCGTGTGGCTTAATGACATTTCTGGAAAACACAAATCTCATTATCAGTGATGCTAAAAGAAAACCATATAAGGAATTTTTTTTT
>CAUYON010018585.1:0-79237 GCA_963573935.1 Arctocebus calabarensis
ATCTCCTAAGCCCGGGAGTTGGAGGTTGCTGTGAACTGTGTGATGCACAGTGCTCTACAGAGGGCAATAAAGTGAGACTCTGTCTCTACAAAAAAAAAAAATCTTTACAAAAAAAACATTGCTGGTGGGAATGTAAACTAATACATCCATTTTGGAAAGACGTTTGGAGAATACCTGCTTTGACTTTTAAAGAGAAATTTTACTAGTTGATTGTTTTGCACATCCTATTTCTTTACACATGACATTATAAAAACAAAATACTACCATTTTTTGAGTAAATATAATGTCTCGAGGCTTGTTCTACGTACCCCTCATACATTTCCTCATGGAATGTTCATGAAGTTTGTCATAAAGGCCTTATTATCTCTGTATGTGAGAAGACTGAGGTCAAGTGATTTGTTTCGAAAGGCACATAACTAGTAAATGGCACAACAGGGATTTGAACTCAGAGCCCTTTGAGTTCGGGGCCCAGGCTCTGCTTAACTGCTGTGCAAAACTGCCTTCCAGGTTACATATGAAACCTGAATTCAGTGCTATTTTCTTTCAAAGAGCTAACAGCACTTTCACATTTTAATGTATGCTCATAGTATCAAGCTGAGTTGCTAAATGGAATGAATTCATAATGTCAAATGAATCTTGAATGATCCTGTGGCCAAACTTTCATGTATGTCTAATATCAACAGCACCATCTCTGAATTCCCACTGCACTCATAGGTGGTATGCCTCACAGACAGAACAGGAGGGAGCATCACTTATACAACTTGCACCGCTGATTGCACAATTACCATTTTCCTAAATAGCCCCTAAACGTAATCAGATAGTCAGAAACAGTATCCAGAATTTTACTTTAAAAGTGTGGTTGATTTATACACACACACTCACACACAAAGATGTTTTCCCATTTCCCACAGTGCCTAACACAATCCTAGGTGCAAACGAAGTGCTTTATAAATGCCTAAAGGATTAAGCTTATCTCTAGAGAAATGTGAAGAAAGAGAATTCAGTTTCAGAAGAATCGTTATGGTATACTGAAACCAGGACCCAGTTTACTGATTTTTGTTTGAGAGTTATGGGGAGGCCAGGCCATCCCAGCGGAGTCTGTGAAAGGCAGTGGGCCTTAGCAAATGGCTGGCCGCTAGCTGATCAACCTTCACTTACGACTGACAGTCTTTAGCATGTTATCATCTATACTTGAATTTCATGTGTATCTCTTAACTTCAGTTTTCCAGTCTGTGAAATAGGGATAACAATATACTCAGAGTTAAATTATTTTATTGTTACCATTCCCTCATTATTATTTTAGGTAGAACACCAGAGAGACAGCTGTTTTATTGAAAATCTCACAAATTTGGAATCAACAGATAGTTCCAATCTCCCACTTGATGCGTAATAACTCTGTGCCTGGGGCAGGTCCCTCCTATGTCTTGATCACCCAAGGGAGGTGACACCATCTACCTTGTAGGGAACATTAAATACAGTGAATGTCAGGGGCTTGAAAGGTCACTGATGCCCAACAAATGTTAGCTTTCATTATTATTTTCTATTTACCAAAGCTGGTGAATGAATTATTTTCCTAGAACCTTAGCTCCACTTCCTTAGCACCCTCTAGGCCTATGGGTTTTTAACATTTTCCCCTTTTTAAGTAGTATATCCCTCTGGGAATGTGATGAAAGCTACAGCAGTATCACCAGAAGAAAACACACTCTCCCAAAACAAATGTAGAGATGATTGCAGGGGAGTCCTAGATTTCCAGGTTAAGATTCCCTGGTTTAGGTCCAAAGATAGTAAAAAATACATGACAATCCCAATGGAATGATTACTGTCTTTGTGTAAGGACTTATCATAGTATTCCCATTGCATCTTTCCCAGTACCATTAAAATCAGATTCCATTTACAAAAAAACCACTTTTTTATTTAGGACATTTCGAGAACACATTTATTTCATTAACAGAGGCAGGCCTCTTTTAACAAAACATATTTATCAAGCGCCTATTATGTGCCTAATAAGGTGGTGGGTGTTGTGGGGAACAAAAGAAGCTTAACATGTGGTCCCTGCCCTCCATGCTTTCTTTCTAATTGGAGAGGCAAGTGAACAAGGCAGCATGAGATGTATTAGTGCTATATGCTGATATAATCAAGTACTAAATTGTGTGTGCTTGTGTGGGTGGGCGCACAGGCCTCACATATCATTCTCTGACCTTGAATTGTACACAAATCATTAGCGTCAAACTGGAATTGCCGACTGCTCCCTCACCCCTCGTCTTTGCTTGGCCGCCTTCCATCGCAGCCTCTCCCTCTATGTCTGAAACATACTTTAGAAAAGAGGGGTGAAATAATACAGGGAGGAAAAAAGAAAAATCAATATGGAAAAAAAGAGGTCACCTGTCTCTCTGTGGCTGCAGATGGATTCCACGTTGGGCAGGGTCTGACCCAGGAGCACCCCAGGCTCTGTCTAAACCTCGCTGGGGTGGGGGGAGGTGGGACACCTGGCAGATTCTCATCCTTGTTTGCAAATCAACTGCTAGGCCTACTGTCAGGGCCTGAAGCTGAAGAGGGGGAGGAGTGGTGCAAAGAAGAAAGCCCAGCTAATGGGAATAGGAGCTCAGCCACACTGATGGTCCAAACTTTGTGATGAATTTTATTCATTGCCAAAATGGCATGTGAATTTAGCCCCAGGGATGATTTGCAGGAAAACCACTGGGTAAGGGGAGACAGATCTGTCCCTAACATTTATGGAGTCCAAAGCAAGAGAACAAATGGAGGCTCTCATACCAGATGCCTCATATTTAATCATTATGCATCCAGCTAACAAGCTATTAAGTGAAATATGTTCTATGCCCCTGACCTTGATGTATATGCCTTCATAGCAGCAGGGAAGGCTGGATTTGAATGCAGAATTCTTGCCTCCTGGTGGTTCTGTAGGCTGGCTTCCCTGAACCCCCCAACTCTCTTTCTACCCTTGACTATCTGCTGTGCCACTTGTAGGACATTCCCACCCACACCTCCAAGGTCCATCTGCACCTCCCTGGTCACTCTTTGGGTCTAGAGATACACATAGCTCTGTGACTACCTTCCAGAAGACAGCCCTGTGAAAACAGACTTGAAGTCCTCTAGGCAAGAAATTGAAGGTTCCAGGTATCCAGAGTATGACTTTAAACTGGGGACACAGGCTCTCACCTTGGCCCTGCAGGCTACTTGCAATATGGCCAGAGGAGGACCTGGTTGTGACCTCTAAAGCAGGAGGCCCTTGCTGAACATAACTAAAGAAAAGAAGGAGGACTTGGGGGAAAAATTAAGGAAAAGTCATTAACACTGCTTTTTTTCTCTCTCTCTTTCTCCTTTCTTTCTCTCGCTTTCTCTTTTTCTTTCTTTCTTGGCGGAGTCTCATTCCATTGTCCCAGGCTAGAGTGCTGTGATGTCAGCCTAGCTCACAGCAAACTCAAACTCTTGAGTGCAAGTGATCCTCTTTCCTCAGCCTCCCAAGCAGCTGGAACTATAGGCTTCTGCTACAACACTTGGGTAGTTTTTCTATTTTTAGTAGAGACGGGGTCTCGCTCTTGGTCAGGCAGATCTCAAACTTCTGAGCTCAAGGGATCCTCCTGAGCCTCCAGGAGTGCTAGGATAACAGGTGTGAGCCACCATGCCAGGCCCAGGCTGCTTCATTTTTGGAAGGAAGAGGGTAAGTTGGGAAGAGACAAACAGGATGGAAGAGAAGTTACTGAAGGAGAAGGAAGAAACCCGGAATGTGGTCCCTCTGAAGAGACTGGCTGTTAATTTATTGTTGTGGGTATTTAGAGAATGAAAAAGAAGTCCTGCTTTTACAGAGGCCAAAAGTCTCCATAACTCAGTGACAAGGGATATGAAAGGCAAAAACATGTTGGTTTGGGAGCTAAAAGCAGGGACTAGGAATGATTTCTCCCAATATCATGGTCACCTTCCCTTCCTCCTGCTGGACACTGGCCTCTTAACTCATTCAAGGGGAAACACTCCAACTTATTGTACCCCCCCGGAAGAGGACAGAACTGAAGGCTGACTTTGATTTTTCAAGGAAAAAAATAACTCTGCAGACAAGTGCAACTGAAGCTTCAATGGATATTTAGCTAGAGACGATAGCTGCTGTATTTGAAACTGCACTATTTGCAGAATTAAAGAGGAAAGGATATTTTAAATTTTGCCCGAATATACTTTGTAGAATTGAAGAAAACTCTAATGATATTTCAACATTATAATTTGTCTCCATTTTACAAATTCTTTGTTTTGTAAATAAAATATTTGGGTAATTTAAGAGAGAAGAATATGAGTAACAAAGCCTTGTGGCAAAAAATCAGGATACAACTTTGCCTTTCTGCTGTCCTGAAAGAATTTTTATCCATATTTAGCTTTATTCCTCATCAGTTTGGTAGGCAGGGAATCTGAGAGTCCTTGAGAGTCCTGTAAGCCTACCTAATAGGGCTCCTTTTGCTTCCAAACATGTTTTTTTGTTTGTTTGGTTTGGTTTTTTTGAGACAGAGTTTCACTTAGTCACCCTGGGTAGAGTGCTGTAGCATCACAGCTCACAGCAACCTCAAACTCTTAGGCTCAAGCGATTCTCTTGCCTCAGCCTCCCAAGTAGCTGGAACTCCAGGTGCCCACCACAACTCCTGGGTATTTTTTTGTTGTTGTAGTTGTCTTTGTTGTTTTCGCTGGCCTGGGCTGGGTTTGAACCCACCAACCTCAGTGTATGTGGTTGACACCCTTACCCACAGAGCTACGGGCACCACCTGCTTTCCAACATGTTGATGGCAATTATAGGAAGACAGTAAGTGGTGGTAGTTGACTTTTGGAATTCATTCAAGATTTTTCTTCATCACAAGCAAAGCCAAAGAGTCATGGTGGAAGTAACTAATGATTATATTAAAATTAGAGTGTTTGAGGTCTATATGAGGAGCAAACATATCGAGAAGTTTGTGAATGGGCCAGACAATGGCCCCGAGTCTGTATTGCCTTTCAACCTTTGCTTCCCTGCCTGTCCTCTTAAAGTAGGTCTCATGAAATGATAATGTGTTGCTATTCTTCATTTCTGCTTCAATTGTATATACTTTGTTAGGTTCACATCTGACATTACTACAATAATGATGTCATTGATACCTATGTTATGAAATATTTTTTATGGCAAGATTTTATTTTTATAAGCTTTTGTAAATTCCTTTGGTCCTATATTTATCACATCATTACGTAGCTAAAGCTGCACATCCCTAATAAAATATTTTGCTACAATTTGTTGTTTTTTATGAGGAAACATCTGCTCTTGTAATATTTGCACATTCAGCTTCAAGCATTGTCCCCTCCAGTGTCAAGAGTTTTCAGTACAAAAAAGAACAACAGTGATAATGCATCGCTCCAATATTATCACAGAAGGTGAGAAAAAGTAAAAAGTTTAGGAAATAAACTCGAATATACCACACTAATTATCATTTATTATATTTGTAGAGCATTTTGTATTCTTTCAAAGTATTCCAGCCCCACTTATGTCTTCCTTTTGAGAAAGGAACACTACTACTCTGCACATTTCATAAATGAGAAAAAGGCACTGAGAAAGCTTGTAACATGCCAGAAACCTCACAACAAACAAATGAACAAACCAGCATTACTGACAGTAGTAAGGGCTACCGTGTGTTTCGAAACCTGAGTGTGAGACAATATGCTAAGCATTTCACAAATAACCAAATTCTACCTTCACAGCAGCCCTGTAGATTCCCATTTTGTAGAAGAGGCAACCGCTGAAACTGGGCATGTTTGACACTCTGAGAATGATCACATAGCTAAAAACTGGCGCAAGGGGTTAAAAGTCAGGTCTGTACTGCTCTCTATTCCGAGCTTTTCACTGTCCAGTGTCCTTTCCACTGCATATTCAGGTATTCATTCATTCATCCATCCGCGGGAGAGCACCTGCTCTTTGCCAGGCGTTGTGTCCTGGGTGCAGATACACACAGCGAGGAGTATCCACTGTTACTTGGCACAGGGCTGGGGAAACCAACAAGTCAACAGCTAGGTTACAGCGAAGCATCAATGGCCAGCGCCAAGAGCACGGGGCAACTTGGGTGGTCAGGGCAGAGAAGAGGGACATTTGATCTGAACATCAAAGGATATAGACGTTTGTCCAAAAGAGGAGGGATTCTACAACTGGGAACCTGGAACAGCGCCACAGGAGGATGCAGAGTGGGAAGGCAGGTGTTGAAAAGAAGGGGTCAGAATGTGAAGGGTGTTTGTGCCTGACTCCATGGCTTCCAAACATGTCTGTCCATTAGAATAACCTGGGATCTTCAGAACCCAGGCACATCCCTGAGCAGGGAACTTACCACGTCTAGGGGTGGGACACAGGCAGCAAGTAGTTGTCAATGGTGATTCCAATGTACAGATGAGTTTGGTACCCACTGGCCAAGCCAGCTACTAAGGACTTAACCTTCGAGTGCAATCAATAAGGACTTACAGAAAAAAAGAAAAATAACCATAAGGATAACCATATTTATTTTTGGAAAAAGTTTCACTGGCTGCACTGAGGGTACACCAGGCAGTGGGGAAAGAAACCGTTCGAGAGCCTGACAAAAGTCTGCAAGGGGATCCTTGATTCAAAATAAAAGTCCACCTTTGCCAGCTTTCAGTTTCAGGTAGTACAGAATTTATAGTATTTTACTCAATTCATGTCAAGCTCGTGAGACTCTATTTATCTATATCTATATCTTTCCTGACAGAGATGTGGCATTGGACAGACACCCATGCCTCCTAGTAACACAGAGAATAGTCATGGAGAGGATATTTTTTGGTAGGCTAATAGGAATTTCTGATACTAGGACAGGTTGGAGGGGCAGAGAAAAAAAATAATTGAAGGATCCAAGGATCCCTGGCAGTGGATAAAATTACAGTAGAACCTTCTTCTTAGCAAATTTCTGATGCTAGGACAGGTTGGAGGGGCAGAGAAAAAAAATAATTGAAGGATCCAAGGATCCGTGGCAGTGGATAAAATTACAGTAGAACCTTCTTCTTAGCAAAGTGTCTCAAGAATGGAAGAAAACGTATCCAATGTACTCAGCCCTACTATGAAGCTAATCTATAGCTTTCATATGAAGGCTAAAACCCAGTTATAGCACAAGAAATGGAGAAAGGGGCAAGGGAGGGGTGGGGAGGGGGGAGGATGGGTGGAAGGAGGGTGATTGGTGGGATCACACCTACGGCGCATCTTAGAAGGGTACAGGTGAACATTGACTAAATGCAGAATATAAATGTCTTCATATAGTGATTAAAAGGCCATGAAGGCTATGTTAAATAGTTCAATGAAAATATTTCAGATTGTTATGAAGTCAGCACATTGTGCCCCATGATTGCACCAATGTACACAATTATAATTTAATAAAAATTAAAAAAAAATTACAGTAGAACCTCCATAGCTGACCACCTCCCTCCATTGACCACCTCCTTAAGTTGACCTTATTTCCATAAACCAGGTACCTATCAGCACAGTAGGCCTAGTTCCTTATGTTGACCACCTCCATTATGTTGACCAGTTTGTTATAGTCCCTTGGGTGGTCAACTTACGGAGGTTCTACTGTGTATAGTGAGAACGTGCATGGAGAGAAGTGAGTGAGCCCAGGATACAGCATTTGAGAATGCCAACCTTTAGGGAGTAGGAAAGTAAAGAGGAAAGATGAGAAACAAGAAAGAAGTTATCCAGGAATTACAAGGACAGTTAGGCAGGAGTGATATCTTGAGGTCTGAAGGTGGTCACCAGGCAATACCACAGAAAGGTCAGGAACCAAGAGCTGAAAAATGATAGATGCATGGCTTGCGTCCTGGTTTTAAGTCTGCCAGGGAAAGAGCAGGTCTCATCTTTTATTTCAGGCAGTTTTATATACATACATGTGTACCATACCCATTCATAGGAGTACATGTAGGTGTAGATACATTGGCATGTTTAGAAGGCTAATTGAGTGTTCCGTGTTTAATCTGCACACACACCCTGAGTTGGAGCCAGAGCTCAGAAGATTGATGAAGTCATAACTGACCCGGTCCCTGGCCAGGTGGGTGCAGGACAACGGTCGGAGTGAACAAATAAGCCCACCTCTCCATGGGTTTCAACAAAATAAAGGAAGCAGTTCTGTCATATTTTTCTTTATTTCATGGGGAAATAGAAGTTGGCTTGTCTGGGACAGAAGTAAAACATGAGGAAGAAAAGATTATGAGGCCCTTTTTAGCACCATGTGTACCTGGGTGCATTCCAGGAACTGCTCACCTTGTTTCCCTGAGCTCCATGGCATGGGACACTGCTCCTTGGGAACTTTCTAGAATATGGCTGGAAGACTCCCCTCTCAAATGCTTTCCAGAGAATCTGTGAAACCATCTGCAGGCGAGCATTTCTGTGCTGGTCGAAACCACTCAGTCCCTCTTTCCCAGGCAGTGAGGTGACCTCAGCTCCTTGTGGAAAGTGGACCCTAGCTCCTGGGGGCTGTGCTTCTGCAGCCACAGAGCGAGTGAGTGGTTCTCACACCTCAGGTGGTGGGTTTTCGAGTGCTTTGTTCATAAATTCTGGTCAGATTTAGGTTTTACCCTCTAATAGCAGAGGAGATGCATCTCCCTGAGGCCAGGCATGCCCGCCCGAGTCGCAAAGCCTTTAGGTTCAGGATATATGTTCCCAGCGCTACTGACACGTGGAAAGCACAGAGTGGCATCTGCCCACAGGGGGAGGCAGGATGATGCCAGGGCAGTGAGGAAGAGAGAAGCTGTTTGAGTGGTCCCCAGACACCACAGGCAGGGCCTGGGCACCCTCTCAAATCTCCATGGCTTCATGCTTCAGAACACAGAACTCCTTTCAACTGTTTTTACTGAGTTTTAATTAGCTGTGTGGGATGTTCAGAAACATGTGACATGGTCTTAGCATTCAAGGAATGTACAATGAATTCATTTTTTAAGTGGAGTCTCATAATTTGACTAAATGAAATAATTGCCACTGGTATTGAAAAAAAAAAAAAAAAAAGGAGCTAAGAATCATCAAGATCAAGTAACCCAACCGTAGTTCTGTCCTGGTCAAAATTTTTATGAATGATTTGGATAAAGTTATAAAAGGCACGTTTATCAAGTTGGACATGACCCAGGGCTGGGAAGAATAATAAATACAGTACACTGAAGGACAGAACAGAGCTCTATAACGAACAACACAATCTGGGATACTGGCACAATCTACCAAGAGCAAGTGTGCCAGGAATCAGTGGAAGACAAGCCAACGTGTGACTTTAGACAGGCTACTTAACCTCCCTGCTTTTGTGCCCTTGGATGTAAAACAGGAATGAGGATAGCACTTACACCTAGAGTGATCCTCGGTATTAAAGTCAGCACGTTAAAGGGCTTGCCGCGCCTGTCACGTTATAGATACTCAGTAAATGTGGCAAGTGCTCCTTTGCGTCTGCGGTTGCCTGATGGAAATGTGTGGTAACCCAAACAAAGGTGGCAATGGTCCACTGTGCCTGGTGCACGTCCGACCACATTAGGTGGCATATGTCCAGTGAATGCCACACTTTGAGAGAGAGATAGAGAACCCAGATTGAATTCAGAGGAGAGTAGTTGTAATAGTGAGAAAACTTAAAATCATATGATGAAAAGTTAAAAGAACTGAGTATATTTGGCCTGAAATAGCGAAGATGCCAGTAGTACCTAATAGCATGTTCTAGTATTTGAAAGGTTCTTCTAGTGTAAATGGTTTAGATTTATTTTTTTACCCAGAGGCCAATGGTAGATATTTCAGAAAGACGAATTTGGGCTCAATCTAAGGAAGAATTCGCTCATATCCAGAGCTGCTCTGGATGGTAACACCCTCTTAAGGAGGAAACGAGGTCCTTGTCACTGGAGGTCGTCATAAGCCAAATGGCCACTTGTTCCATTGAAGGGTGGGCTTGAGGACCTTTCATATTAACCTGGGCTATTTTAGTTAAGACAGTAGATGAGAAAACTTATCATCAATATACTGATTTCTTATACACCGACGAAGAAAATCTGAAATCCCCAAATAAGCATCTGGTGACGGCGGTTTTTCTTACATGTTTCCTGGGGGCGGGAGCAGCGGGGCAAGGGGCCCCTGTCGTGTCCTAGAGCGAACACTCTCTAGCTGCCTGTTTCTTGGCTTTGCTGGATGCATGTGAGCCCTGTAGCTCAAAAACAGACCTTCTGCTTGGCTGAGTACATACAGCCAAATAAAGAGTGGCTCAACAGACTGCTTATGTTTATCTTTCTTAATCTCTTTTAAAGCCCTTCCGCCTCAGCCAGCAGTAAACCAGTTGTAGAGGTTAAGCTGACTCCCACTCCTCTTTCTTTTTGCTGTTTAATGTCACTGATATTTGTGTTTCCTATTTGCTTGGGGCTCAATTTATTGTTTAAAATTACAAAACTTCATTATGCCTATGCTAATTAATTATCTTCTGTTATGTTGTCTTTTTGCGACTTTTCCCTTTTGGGGATTTTTCCTTCATTTTTTAAGACTGAGAATTTAAATTCGAGAACCACGTAAGACTCGACACTCACCTACAGTGTTGCCTCCCCTTTGTGTATGTAGATGTGATTTTGCCATAAGCATCTGTTAATGTTCCCCAATAGTGTACAGATGTGGTTTCTTAGTTGCAGCCTCCTAAGGATTCCAAAGTATATTCTTTAATATAAGCAAAGATTATAATTGTCAATTTACTTTCTTTCCATGGACATGGAATGGGGTGCCAGAACTCTCTTGGACTCTACAGAATCACAAAGTTTAGAGGCAAAAAATTGCTGATTTTCTTAAAGGTACAAGCTTTTCACAGCTGATGTGTCACGTCAGCTCTGGTTCCAGCACTTTACAACTTCACAGAACTTGGACAAGAAGCTTTAGTTGAACGTCTGACTGCCTGGGTGTAACATAGCAGGATGAAGCTGCCCGTTTGCTTTCTGATGACTGGCCATCAACCCTCTGAGCACTGCCTGCTCATTCTGCTTTCCCAGTATTTCTCTGTCCGGAAAACTGCTTTAAGCTGGAAGAGAGAGTTAAGGTCAGTCACTGCTTGCCTCCACGCAGGCCCCTACATTGCGGCTTCTTGTAGTTGTAGTAGCTCTTTTCCCAGTAAGAGGATCCCTATCCTGACTCCTCTCTTCTGCCCCCGTTTGAATTTGACTTCATAAATGACAAAATTTATAGCTATCTTATTGCCTGTTTCTTTGCCTACACTAGCAGGCTCCCAGTTTATGCCAGCTATATACTTTCTGGCAGTACTTACTTCCAATGGGTTTTTCTTTCCAATCATTCTATATAGACTGAACACCTACCAAGGGCATTGTGCTAGGAACATGGGAGATGAAGATAAAACATTGGCATTGCCCTCAAGGAGTTTGTACTCCCCCAGGGAGCTAGGAGGACAAGGCAGTGCATTGCAGGGTGAACTGGGATCCTGGTAAACACAGGTGCATCTGAAGTCCCAAGAGACACATGGTCCAGACAATGGGGACTGAGTCAGTGTACCTCAGATCTAAATAGTCTTGAGTGGTAAGAGGGAGTTTTCCAGAGCCTACATTCGGAATAGAACAATGTTTATAAGGAATTTTTATGAGGAAGCATGCAGTGGTTTACTCATAATACATTTATTTTGTTTTCCCATGGACTCATAAAATTTTCTGCTGCCATATGGAAATTCAAACTTAGAAGGAAGGAGTTTGTAATACAGCCTCCACAGACCTGACCCAGTCTCATGATCTCCAAATAACAGCAAAAAACCTTCGATGTCCATGACAAAGATGAGATAATGTATATGAAAGCACTTCATAAAGTAAAGGGAACAACACAAATGTAAGGTTTTAAGACTATCAAACATCCTTTTTGGAATATATTTCACTCCTTATAAATTCCCTGGTGAGTTTTAAACCTGAAAAACTGAAATCCTTTGGAAATCAGAAGTGAAGAACACCCCACACTGCACGCAGATGTGGCACAAGGTGATAAATCCAGTGCATGTATTGAAAAAACAGAGAAAAACAGAGAGAGCCTTTTAAAAACACGTTAGCTGTCAAACTTCCTTAAAGCCATTTCACTTGAGCAAATTTCTTTTCTCTAGTATATACATTGATAAACTTTTTATTCTGACATTGTTTGATCTCTTTGCATGAAATGCTCTTTATCTTGCTGCAGCTTCACTCCCGGAGACCTCCACAAGTGTCAGACCCTGAGATTTATTATCTGCCAGCACGTAGCAGAGGATGAAGTTCATATTCAAATAGAGTGAGGATAGAATTGCTAACATATAACACCTGCTCCGGCTGTCCGCCATTTATCCTCTGGTGAGCCTTCCAGAAACCACCGACATCTAAACTTGCCCAACTCCAGTGGTAGGAGACAAACTGGAGAAGCATAGTTATCCCCGGGCTCAAATCCATTGATTTGGAATTGAAAGTAAATTGAAGTTAGTGATTAAACAAGCTGGATTGCTCTTTCTCCTGGGTGAGGGCAGAGAGATGATTTAGGGAATACAGGGGGCTATGGAGAGACTGGAGAATGATCACAACAAGCCTAAGGATTGTGAGGCTGAGCTTCTACAACCAGGCTGGGGCCGTGGACACTGCAGGACGATCTTCCAGTGGAATTTGTCTGACAGCTCCCAAGCTCCTGGGGAGACTAGTCACCTGAGTATCCGCCCTCCCTTTACAACAAAGAGCAGGTCCTACTCCCTAACTAGTGCTCAGCTCTGTAAGTCATCCTGAGCAAGGAGTACGATCACCCTTAGGACAGAGACCTCCTGGCCTGGACGGACAGGGGCTGGGCCCTCCACTGTTACCATCAGGCCTAAACCAGTATTGAGAGGAACATCTGCAGCGTGGGGTTGTCTGTGAAATGTTCCTCACCATTCACACAACATGGAGAGTTTATGTGCTACTCTGTCCTTTAGCAGCATGGATCCTGTGGGCCCAGAAGGGCCCTGAGAGCACATCCAGTCCATTATTCCACAGATGCCCATCCCTGGGACACAGTGGATGTCAGAACTAGCATAAAATATGGGGCAGTGTGTATAGTATAGCAAAAAGGCTGGGTTCATAGTGCATATATTGTCATTAAGTTGAGCCTTATGGATTTGGGCACATCACTGTACTACATGCCAGACACTGCACCAAAACCTTTGTAGACATTGGATATAATTTGCAAACAACCTGTGAAGTTATTTTCCTCAGTTTTCAGGGGAAGATGAGGCATAGAAAGGGTAAAGAAGCTACCCAAGGTCGCAGAGCTGGTATTGAAGCACAACCCTCTCCAGCTAGCTCCTTTAACCTTCTTGGGAGATGGGTAAAGATGTTTCCTCCCCCCCCCCGCCCCCGGGTGCCTAAAGACCTTAGCAAGTACGTACACCCTGAGATGTTATTATCATATTATCAGCTTTGCTGTTCTACTCAGCTACTCCAAGAGATAAAGCTGGGAGATAATCATAGATCCAGGTGTCTCCTCCTGAAGAGGCTTTTGTGTTCTTATCACCCGGTCTCTCCAGCCCTGTCCCCAAGGCACCTCCAAGCCATCTGTCTCCATAATCCTCAAAGTATAACTTCCGGTTCCCTCCCACACTGGACCCAGCAAATACACCTGCAGCCCCCCCCCCCAACCGCTCTGTTATCGCTTTTTAAATTTAGGAATATAAGGACTATTTATTCTGTACTTGGAGCATGTACATGAGCTTCCTCAGCAAGGTTAAGTCATTTGATTTTTACATTTTCAAGGGGAAGATACTGTTGTCATGAGAAAAGGCGCAAGCTTTGGATAGCACCACTTGAAATGGATGAAACTGGAAGGACAGGTTAGAAGCTTGTCGTGGGGCTCGGCACCTGTAGCTCAACGGGCTAAGGCGCCAGCCACGTACACCTGAGCTGGTGGGTTCAAATCCAGCCCGGGCCTGCCAAACAACAATGACGGCTGCAACCAAAAAAAAATGGCCGGGCGTTGTGGCAGGCGCCTGTGGTCCCAGCTACTTGGGAGGCAGAGGCAGGAGACTCACTTGAGCCCAGGAATTGGAGATTTCTGTGAGCTGTGATGCCACAGCACTCTATCCAGGGTGACAGCTTGAGGCTCTGTCTCAAAAAAATAAAAAAGAAGAAGCTTGTCTTGGCCCATATGTAAAAGTGGAAGCAGAAATGAGAAGTGTGCAATTCCCTGGAATGTGTAGGTACTAGGTCTGGGTGAGGCTCTGTAATGATTCACTTTGTGGTTCTGGTCACATAGTCATTCTGTGACGCCAGGTCTTTGTCTATAGCATAAGAAGACGGTAATAACTTGTGTACTGTGTTCCCACTTCCAAGTCACTTTCACATACGTTAATTTTTTAACTAAGGAAATACATAGATGAGAAAACTGAGGCCCATCATAGAGGGTACAAGACTGACCCATGATCACCCGACTAGTAAAGGGCTGAGCAATGAAACAAAACCGAGTGAGCTCTTTCTATTTCACAATAGCTGAGTCAATGAGGAAGGCAGAGATAATTAACCAGAATGCTTCATTTTGGAAATGTCAAGTTCCTGGAATGGATTACTAATAGCCCAGAAGTATGAAAAGTACCATACAACTAAAAGCACACAGTCTTCTGAATCTTGGTGAGCACTGGGAATAAATTAATCTATGAATGATCAGTCTCACACATCTTTGGCCCTAGGGTGCTTTGTCTTTTGCATTTTACTCTATGGGCTTGGGTTGATTTGCAGAGAGGTTCTAAAGAATGGTGAAACTTACCCCCACAATGGTTATCTCTTTCAAAATTTTCATGCCAAGCTTTGTTCATTACCCTAGTGATGATGTACTTGATTAAATGATTTTGGTGATGTAGAACAAGGATTCTGAAATGTTTTTAATGATCACAAACTTTGTACTTCTCTTGGGCCTGATTCCTGTAGATGGTAAGTCTATACATCTTTATTATTCTCTGTTGCTATTCTACCCTCCAACATAACCAGTAGAACCAGGAAAACTGGCAACTTCTATGTTGCTAGTTCAACTCAAATTTCAATTAGCAGCAAACCACAAGGTACTGAGGATCTTAGAACTCCTTGCTTATTTTTGGAGAGAGGTTGTATACAGACTTACAAGATAATTTCACTTCTCTATTTCCTAGCACTGACCCCTCAGCTATGCCCTCGAGAGAACTCTAAGGTCAGTCTCCTGTAGGACCAGCCCTTCCCCCTCCTAGCAATCAGCTATTCACAAGTAGCCATTGTTTTAATGTGAGAACATCTACCTACAAGCTGAAATAATCAGTTGGAAACATAACTATTATTTCCAATTTCTGTTGCAATCTCAAGAGGAGTCCTGGAGCCTCGTACATAAAATTCACTTTCTGGTTAATGGCCTGAGCCAATGTGCCTACCCAGCCTATCTCACTTATTCTTTAGATTAGCCCCATATTGTTAAGTATGAACATGGGCACTTTGTTTGGAAAATGAAAATACAGGCAGTCCCCAGGTTGCAGATGAGATAGGTTCTGTAGGTTTTGTTCTTAAGTTGAATTTGTTGTGTAAGTTGGAAAAGGTACATTGGGGTAACACCCCTGTTTATAAGTGTGAGTCGTAGGTCAGCCAGATGTTTGTAACTTGGGAACTGCCTGCAATGTGCTCTATGATGATTTTCAGTGCTTGAGAGGAGAAAGACAATTTGGTTGCACCTTCTTTCTCCCTTTCTGTTCTTCCATATTTATCTCCAAGCTCCAGGCTGACCTTCTTTTAAAGAGTCTCAAAAAGCTCAGACAAAAGTCCAGGTAGCGTGTTAACTCTATGACGGCAAATGTCATAGCCAACAGCTGCCCTACATCATAGTGATTTTCAGTTGGTATGCCCTGGCAACCCAGTGTGCCATGAGAGGATGTTAGGTGTGCTGTGAAAATTTTTAAAGATCATTAATTAAATTATTTTTGAAATAAGTTCAAAGCACAATAAAGTATATTTTTTGTTTTGCTCTTTTTTTTTTTAAACAACATAATTTAAGTGTGCCATGGAAGTTTAACTATAGGTTCAAGTGTGCTGTGAGATTAAAAAAGGTTGAAAAACACTGTCATGGATAAACAGCACCCAGGAAGAAGTAGAATTATCATACTGTGAGGCTCGGTATCTGAGAACAGTTGGCCTTCGGTTCCTGGTGCTGGCCAGTTCTAAGAAGCCTAGTAGATCGTGTGTAGGAACATAAAGCCATTGGTACTTGTAGAGAGAAGGTGGCTGGAGGGATAGAGTTTGAAAGAACATACTTAGAGAAAGTTCTAGAACCCAAGGTATCAAAGTAGCAAATGGTAAATCTCCAAAGAAATTTCATATACAATTTCACATACCATACCATAATTTCCCACTTTCCCGGAAGGAGGCTCTTGAAATATGGATAATTTTCTAGGACCAATCATATCCTACATTTTGGTAAAATGCTGTTTTCTTTCTCTTCATCTTGCAAATAGTCCTCTTTCAGTCTTAATATGGATATGGACATTAAAAGCTTTACTCTCAACAATCCTTTTGGAAACAAGGAAGAAATGTAAGTTTGAGGTTTGTAGTAGGGCTAGATATTGACAACACTACCTTGCTTATCTCCTGGGCTAATAGCCTTAGACAAGACCATCTAATTTATCATCCAAACCTGGACACCTTTGAGAGTGGAAAGGGACACTAACAAATGGGGCACCAGGATAGCTAGTGCTGTAAGGCAGAAGGTTCTAGCAAATCAGGATGTGTGATCACCTTAATTATACACATTGAGATTAACCAGATGGACAGGAAGTGCTAAGACTGTCATAATGACTTAAAACTATCTTTTAGGATTTTGTTTTGCCCATTGTTAAATGTTTACATCTCTTTCACACAAAATCATATAGAAAGTTAGATTTTATAAAGCTTTCTTTCTTTTTTTTTTTTTTTTTTTAATTGTGATACCAAGTTCAGGACAGCTACAAATACCTAGGATTTAATAAGGGGAAAATACACAGACTCTAAACAAAATTAGGTGTTAGAATAATAAGAATTTTAAGCAAACCAAAAAAATGGCTGACAAATACCAGTAATATTTGCCTATAAATTTCACACAAGTCATGAAATAAATTTTTACATAGTATAAAGGTTTATGTTACTAGGTATATTTTGTTTCTAGTTAGCACAACAAGCCATATTATCTTATAATATTATTTTTAACTTCTATAAATGTACCAAATATTATTGAAAATGCTGACAATTACAGAAAAATAGCCATTGAGAATTTTATATAACATTTCAGGGAAACGCACTGAGCCACAAATGACACATAAAGGAATATTTCGATAGGATAGAACAAACATGATATGAAAATTGGAGTGGTTAAGTTACGGTGGATCTCATCTGGGTTAACTAGCCCGTACTTCAGGGTTCTATTGCCATCAGGCACAACAGTTACAATGCCAGTAATTTAAAATTATTCTTTCCTAATGAGATTCCTTTTGCCTTTATCATGCGCCCATCCCTGCTATTTCTCCTTCCTCTGAACAAATTCGTGATGTAGCTTCTGCGCTGGAGAGAACCGATCCCAGATGCACAGTTTAACCTGTTTATCAGCCATGAGGTCAGACTTTGCCTTCTTACTCCCCCCTCCCCTGGTTCTTGTAGATAGAGAATCGGGACCCTCCTTTCAGTGTGCTTGCTCTAATGCTTTTCTACAGGAAGTTCCTAGAGACCAATCAGAGGCAAGCAGTTAATACAGCTTTCCTTTTAACCACTTAGTCACTGGTTTTGAGAACTCCTAGAATCCTATCCTAGAATAACAAACCTAAGTTTTTGTCATGCATACAGAGCAGCTCAAGCATGCCTGGTTTTGCCTTCTCTGAGTCCTGTGTTTGTTTGGTTTTTTCCCCCCCATTTTCTTGGATCATGATAGTCAAACATATTTTTAGATATGAATCCATGTAGAAAAAGAAAAGATGATATGGATGTACAATGCAAAAAGCAGTAAGATTTAGTAGTGTTTAAATATGTGCTTCAGGAAGAACATTACCAGAAAAGGAGAGCCAAAGGGCCAGAGAGCAGAGATGGCTGGGCAGGGAGGGAAAGAGAGAAACCGAAAGTCCTAAGGACTCATCCTGCCAGATAGAAACTGGGAGCAGTTTTCAGTTCCGCTAATTTTCTCGGTTGTTTATAATCTGAGCAATAAAATTACGGCCACAGAATACATTTGGGGTAATTTCATAGCACAAAGCATGTCCCTTTCCTGATCCCTGTATTCTCTGTGTTGAATTTCCTCTAAAAATTGACATGCCTTTTCTCTAGTCTTAGAGGAAAAATAGACCTTGCCTCCCACTTATTTCATAGCTGAAACTTAGAGAAAACTTACTATCATCTCTTCTTGTGTATTCGTATATTCAAGTTCATAGTTCTCCAACAAGAATTTTTTTTAATTGGTCAACATTTTGTTATGACATTGTTTTGCTTAGCTTGGGATTTTCTAAATGAACTTTTGCCTTGTTACAGAAAGAATTTATGTTTATTTGTAGAATAACAATTGTTAAGACAAGCAAAAATAAGAAAATTAAAATCACAGACAATCACAATGCCTGAAAATAACCGCTGTCAGAATCGGTGGTGTGTTCAGTGGTTTTTGCTTGTTTGTTTGTTTCCATGATTAAAGGGCTATTCCTTGAAGGATTCTGCCCATTTCAACATTGTTGTAATCTGCAGATGTATATATGTCATGCATTAATGCAGCTGGATCTATAGGACAGAATAATTTTTTTAATGACTGGAATATTTAACCAGAAACTGACATATGCAGCTTCTGCCTCCGCTGTAACATTGCCCTGGTGAGAAGCACCCGTCGATGCTGTCATTTTTGCACGCACACACACACAGACAGCCATCCATCATGAATATTTAAAATTCAATCATTAGGTGCAGCAGCGGTGGTGGCAGCATATTTGTTGCAACTGATCAGCCACTAATGGTTGAAAAACTTAGAAATTGGGGGCTTCTTTTGTGAATTGAAGAGGATTATTCCAAGCCACTGACGCTCCGTGTCAGAATGGAAAAGTACATTAAAAGAGATAGGATTGCACACCCCAGGGCCGCTTACAATATATAATTTACTAAGCACACATGCTTAGAGAAAAAAATAGATCAAACAGATGAGCTTGCAGATCCCTAAAATAGTCTCCTATCCAGATCAAACCTACTACCAGATGAACAAATAAACAAACAAAACGTCCCAGATCTGTTTCTTCCTGAGTCCCGTGTAGACAGAGATTTCTGGTTAAGTGGGCCCTCGGTTTGTGAGCGAGCCTTGCCACTCTCTCTCCTCCGGATTAACTTTCCTTTTCCGGCAAGCCTTTCATAACAACAGAAGCAGTCCTGTGCTCTGTTGTCAAGTGATCAGGTGCAGTATGTTTTTCTTTCATTACCTTGAGTTTGGTGATCAGGAACAGGGCATGGCTAGACGGTGTTTTGAAGATTCTATCTCCTGTGCTTAATTGTTCCTGTTGACCAGTGCAATCAGCTTCCTAGCGCTAGTCGCCCCACCTGCTTTTGTAATCAGTTCCCAACTCTAAATCATATTTCAAAGGCTTTCTACGGAGGCCAAGCAGCAGTGTTCTAGTTTACCTGATACCTCCCCACAACCTGACCTGTCAAAAGTGTTTGAGACAGAGATGCAGAATCAGGTACTCATGGCACCAGTGTATAACGAGCACTGTGTGGTTCCTGTGACTTTCTGTTTTCATTTATTTATTTATTTTATTTTTGAGACAGGGTCTCACTCTGTCACCCTGGGTAGAGTACCATGGTGTCAGAGCTCATAGCAACCTCAAACTCCTGAGTTGGAGAGATCCTCTTGCCTCAGCCTCCTGAGTAGCTGGGACTACAGATGCTCGCTATAGGGCCTGGCTAGTTTTTCTATTTTTAGTAGAGATGGGGTCTCACTCTTGCTCAGGCTAGTCTCGAACTCCTGAGCCCTGGTGATCTGCCGGCCTTGGCCTCCTGGTCTGCTAGGATTATAGGCATGAGTTATCGTGCCTGGCCCTTCCTTATGACTGTTGTGGGACCCTTTAAAAACTTTTTTAATGATTTGCTCAATGGATGGAATCAGTGAGCGATATTCTCTGCACACTGCCCTCTGTACCCAACTTCTCACCTTTGCCTGGATTTACAGTGGTGTATACTGACCCAGAAGAAAAGAAATATGTGTGTGCTGTAATTTTACACAATCTGAATGACGGAGGACAGAGGAAGGGAAGAAGGCTGGAAAAAGGAGAAGACAGGAAGGAGGGAGGGAGATTTGTCAAGTAGTGAAATTTTGCCATTTGCAAGTCAGGCAGAGCTCAGTCCCATTACCCTGCCTCTGGCCTGCCTTTTCCTAGACGCAGAAAATCCTAAGTGTGAACTGTGACAATCTTATTGAATGATGTGAGCAAAAGCAGATCTATTCAGTCTCATTATACTGTTTGGGGTTTTCTCTGCCCTCGTGCTATCAAAGAGCTGTGACATGGATCAGTGGCCTCCCAGTTTTCCTCCAAATTATAAAAATGAATCACTTTGATTTTCTAAATTGCAGGATCTCCTGATAAAGCCATGCAAGACGTATTTTTAAGTATAGAGGAAAAGACCAGAAGCAAGAATGTTTAAATGGAGCTATGTTTTAAAGACTATAGCTGTAGAGAAAAGCTCTATCTGCCACCAGAAGTCATATAAACTAATGGCTTTTTAAAAATAGACCTTTAAATGTAAAATAATATTTAAACTATTATTACTAGATCATTTCATTCTTAAATTCTCTCCCTTATGGACAAAAATGCTTGGTTTGGTACAAGACTCTGGCTAGTGAAATAAAAATAAGGTGCAGTGTTAGCTTATTATATCCATAGTTTTGTCAACAAGGCTCCCAGCAATCTGCAGGAAGGCATATTAAGGCACAAAATGATCTATCAAGGCTTGCATAAAAAGCCACCACAGAGCTGAGGAGAAAGCATGCCAGTGCCTGATTTTTTTGTCATTGTCAAGCTGTCACAAACATCTATAAGAAAGTCTGCTTGTAACATTTCAAATTCTAGTAATTCTGTTGTTTATATAGATACTGGGATTTCCTCCCACTCCAGAAACCATATTCTAGACTAAGGGGTTAAAGATCAACATTACCCTTATAAACCTTACTCTAACTCAAGATTTACTTAACCGACTATAATTTTACTACTGCACAGATTCAATCTGTTGAGCAAATAAAGATCATTTTGAAAATGACCTACCTATATATTTATTCAGTTTATATCTCAGAATTATTATAATATCCGACATGGGAGTACCAATGAGATTGTTATATGCCACCCACTATAGGTTTATAAATGGAACTACAAAAGAGAAAATAAGAAATCACATCACATGAAATGCTTTAGTTCAGATTAAGTAAACTTCTGTCTCAAATCCAAAAACAATGAGATGAGTAAAATTATGTTCAAATTAGGTTACTTCTCTGCCTCCACCTCAAGCCACTGATATAACTGATATAACTTCCTGTGTGAGATCTTCGTACAATGGTGAGAAGAATATGGACATTCATCAAAGCTTTCTGACATTTGTATGTTGAGAAATGAACTTACTCATATGTAGCAAAATATAATTCTGTTGTACTTACTTTTTTTTTTTTTGGAGACAAAGTCTTACTTTATTGCCCCCAGTTAAGTACCCTAGTGTCATAGCACACAGCAATCTCAAACTCCTGGGTTGAAGCAATCCTCTTGCCTCAGCCTCCCATGTAGCTGGGACTACATGATACCTGGCTAGTTTTTCTATATTTAGTAGAAACAAGGTCTCACTTTTTCTCAGGCTGATCTTGAACTCCTGAGCTCAAGCGATCCACCAGCCTTGGCCTCCCAAGGTGTTAGGATTATAGGCATGTACCCATGAGCCTGGCTGATTTTTCTAACTTCAGTTTCTACCTGAGTATCTCTGCTAATTCAACCTACTTGAGACATCCTAAACCTGGATAAAGGTTTCTTCCATTTTCTTTTGCTTTTCTTTTTCTTTTTTTTTTTTTTTTTTGAGATAGAGCCTCAAGCTATCGCCCTGGGTAGAGTGCTGTGGCATCACCACTCACAGCAACCTCCAACTCCTGGGCTTAAGCAATTCTCTTAAGAATCAGAGAGACTGCTTCAGCCTCCCAAGTAGCTGGGACCACAGGCATCTGCCACAACACCCAGCTATTTTTTGGTTGTAGTTGTCATTGTTGTTTGGCAGGCCCAGGCTGGATTCGAACGTGCCAGCTCTAGTGTTGCCTTAGCCTCTTGAGCTACAGGTGCCGAGCCCCCTCTTCCATTTTCATTCTTAATTTTTACCTCTTCCATTTCTGTGTCGTGCACCACTCTGCGTATTCTCCCTCATGCAGCCAGGCATCTGCTCTCTCCTTCCTCGCCTCTCCATCCAGCTCTCCCTGCCCATCTGCTGCCTTCTTTGCTCTGTTCTCTCTGGACAGTGTTCTGACTCCCCTTGCACTTACCCCATGATGGATAGCTACCCTCGGGGTTAGATTCTAAGTAATTCATGGTGTCATCAGGGTAACTATCTGACTCCAAAGTCCCTATCCGTTATCTCATCTGAGAAAAGACAGAGACAGAAAAGTCTTACTCCAGGAGAAAACCTATACTGATGAGATAAAGGAAAGAGCAGGGAATAGTGTGTGAGCCACAAGAAGGCTACACCCAGGGCAGGCGCTGGCTGAGTCTGGCCTCTGAACAGCGGGCTCTCTGCCTCTCCACTCACCACGTCCCCAGTCTCACTGCTGTCGGGTCTCCTGGTGCAACTCTGTGTCATTCCACTGGCACATTTGGGCTGTTTTCCCACTGCTGGTCTATCCCACCCATGCTGTCAACACCAGCCCCACCGGTGAAGAAGAGCAGCGTGGCTGCGGTGGTGAGGTGGGTCCAGTCTATGACCAAGAAGGGACACGAGGTAGGCAGACCATTCAGAGCAGCGCACGCTCCTCTGGCAGCCTTCCTGACACAGCTGATTTCAGGCTGTGTTAGCAGCAATTCCGAAACCTGTGGGAAAAGCATCAGGTCGTCAGGGACTGAAGAGCCCACAAATGGTCCCCTCGAGGTGAGGACGATGCCCACCTTCATATTGTCAACTCTTCCCATCATCTCTGTGCCTAGTGAACAAGATAAAGACACCAAAATGCCACCAACATCTAATCAATCTATGTAATTGATTTTAATCTCAGTTCAACGGTGTGACAAGAAGGACATTGCAATTCCCATCACTGTATGGGACATCAAGTGTCTGATTAGTAGGGACGCTCCTGCTCTGCCATATTTAAGCACCTACTTATTATGCTGTAAGATGTTGTCTCTGACAAGGAAATTCTATCCCAATGGACTCAAACGGTAAGCACAGATCCGTGAAGGTGCTTAGCTTACAGCCAGCGTGGGGCTGAGGTTTGGGAACAAGCTGGGTCCTGCGGAAGTGGTAGAACCAGTGGCAAAGCAGCTGCAGACTTCCGCTCTAACCTCACCTCACATTAGTTGTGAATTTGATAAATGCCATCCTGAAGAGCAATTGATTTATTAATTAGCTGATTCAGAATGTTCTTAGGACTCATTTGGGATATGGAGTCATTATAATTTAAAAATGTCAGCGCAGTGCAATAGAAGACGAAAATGGCACCTCCCAGGGGCCCTGTGGGCAAAGCTCTTTCCTTCGCTGGGTGGGGCTCTTCTCCATGTTCACGATGCCGCCTGCAGGTCGCTTCCCCAGGACCAAAGAGTGAGGCCTTGGGAAGTGAGGGATGCTTCAGACTAGGACAGAACCAGACGAGGCAGAACAGTACTAATCTGAGTATTAAACTGTGGGCAGCAGCAGTTTCATTAAAGACTCAAAAGCATCAAAGTGTTTTAAGAACGATTTCTAAACATCCATGATTACCTACATCTATGAATAGGTACACGTAGCCCATACATTTTCTGAAAAAAGATTTAGTGAGATGAGATGGTAAAGATATGGACTAGATTATGGTGTAATCTATCATATTAACTAACCAAGTTTTTGGTTTTATTTCGGTATTTTCCTTAAACATGGGTATTTAATTACTGACGACGCTATTAGGTTGGTATTTTAGTTCATAATTTTTGAAACACTTTAGACTTTCCTGTACTGTTAGTGAAAATTTAGTGCCACGTAAATGTTAAATTGTGACATACCTTGTTATCACCTGATGTGTTTTTAACTGTGATCACATGCACCCAAGAGGGGACACATCTTCGTGGTGTGCTCACCTTTGAGCAGAAGGTGAATAGATGGCACGTTCTTCATGTCGCCTGCTGAGCCCTACAGTAGATTGAGGAGTTGGTTGGAGAAAATAAGCTAATTGCCAAAGCCCGATTATCAAGTGGGTGCAAGTGGAGCTCTTGGGAGAAACAGGTATCATAAGTCATCAGTTTGGGCCTTTCCTTTGAGGGAAAAGAAGTTGAAGAAAGCATAAGCAGGTAACAAAAGGGGCGGCAAAAAAGACAGATGTGGCTTTGCCACATTAAAGCCTCACTGATGGAACAGAACCTCAAAGAGCCAGAAAGCTTCCTAAAGCCCCCAACAGCCTGGGTAAATTACTCCAGCAACTGCAAAACCCACCAGCGGGCTTCTTGCACAGACTCAGTGCTTAGTGTGGCCCTGAGCATCTGAGAATGGAATCAGATAAATGGGGCAGGAGTTGGGTGCGGGAGAAAATACCCTCCGAGGGTTGTTACGAGAACTATTTCCAACTCAAAACAACAATGACGATCAACTTTGTTCAAATAGCAACTTCGGCTGTTGTCTGAATGCTATGGTTAGGGATGGTCAAATTCCCAATCAAAAATGGAATACCACAGCTCCAGAGAGCAAGCCCCATGACTTTAGCAAAGTGCCCGTGAGTTTAGCAAAGTGCTAAGTTTCCTCCTTTGATAAAAGGGCTAACTTTAAAGTCAGAGTGGGCAGAGTGTGAGTCGGCCTTAGTGGGCTGACTTTGAGCAATTTCATTAACCTCCTTAAGCCTCGCTTTCCTCAGCCTGCGAGTGTGTATCTAAAAATGTCTCCCTCCTCAGATTGTGGAAATAATTAGATAATGAGTAGGTGCTCGTTCCATGGGGTCGTGATGCAGAGACACGTGGTGCAGACCCTCCCTACTCTGTACTTTAGTGTTCTTGTACGTAAAATGAAGGGAGAATACTGTCAATATGTATCTGCTTAAAATTCTTCTATTAAAAAGGAGGTACTTTGGCACCAGTAAAACAACATCCCCTTCTCTTTTTTTTTTTTTTTTTTTTAAGACAGAGCCTCAAGCTCTCACCCGGGAGAGAGTGCCGTGGCATCACAGCTCACAGCAACCTCCAATTCCTGGGCTCAAGCGAGTCTCCTGCCTCCGCCTCCCAAGTAGCTGGGACTACAGGTGCCCACCACACGCCCGGCCATTTTTTGGTTGCAGCCGTCATTGTTGTTTGGCGGCCCAGGCTGGATTCGAACCCGCCAGCTCAGGTGTACGTGGCTGACGCCTTAGCCTGTTGAGCCACAGGCGCCGAGCCCATCCCCTTCTCTTTAACTCCCTTCCTCATCTGACATCCTTCAAACCTCTGCGCTTCCAAACGAGAACATCACCCCGGTGTAGGACACGGTGCCCAGGCCGGGCTGAGCTCCACGTGGGCTCTGCATGCGTTGCCACTGCTGGGACTGGAAGCTCTGGTCCCCCCCGGGGACACCTTGTCTGCAGGTACTGCCCCCAGCCTGCAGCGAACTCAGGGCCTGTTATTGATCTTGTGTGCGTCTGGCTCCACTCTGATACCACGAAGAATGGAGGCGGTTGGCCCTGGATTTAGTCCTGGACAAATAAATGTGTTTTTCAAAGCCTTTTCCTGACGTTGGCTGTGTCTAGCCCAGGTGGCACTGTGGAGGGTGATGACTTCTTGTTAGAGGAACGTCGGGAAGCAGCGCGCTGCTTACCTGCGGACACGTGCAGAAAGATTTGGTGAATGCCGCTCTGACCGGCCTTTTCATCATGCTAATGGGCAGCCGGTAAGGAAGTTAACTTCTTCTCACCGGCACCAAGCAACACCTTTCAAACGAAGCATTGTTTCTGCTCACTGTTGATAAGCGTGACTTGTGGGGGTCAGTGATGGGATGCTCATTTTTATCTGCTAAGTGCCCAGCGCTTGTGAAAAACAAACCAAAAAAACAAAAACCCAGCAGTGGCCTTGTTACCACTTGACATGACACTAGGTTTAGCTGTTTACATTGACACACCGCTGCACCCTTTTAGAGCGCCAGCCAGGGGTCAGGTTCATGAGAGAGCGTCAGCTCCAGACAGCGAGCAGCCTCTGCTGGGTTCTCTCTGCTCCCCTGTTGGAAGCGGCAAGGCCAGGCGCCTGCCTCTTGGAATGGGTGACTTTTCATTCTTTTCTTTGTTATGATTCTTTGAGAAGCCCTGTTTATTCTTTCACTCTAAGTGAAGAAGATGAGAGAGAAAGACAGACCTGGGCAGAGCAGAGGTCTTCCACAGAGAAGAATAAGGATGTAAATGAAAAAAGGGAGGGAGGATGTGGGCACCTGCTGTTTGTTGCTTTCCTCTTTGCTGATAAGTGGCTCTTTGTTGCCCAGAGGGGGTTAAATGCATGTGTCTTTCTTGCCACAGAAGCAAGGCTGAAAAATGGGAGTCAGCTGAGTGACACGATAATGAGTCCTTTACGTCACCCTTTTGCGTCCAGATTTTATGAGTATTGCCTGAGAGATTTGGTGACCAGAATTCCCTTAAGGTGCTAGAAGCCACCCATCTTTTGGTCCTGGTGCTGTTACCCTTTAGATCTCTAGGAAGTGGGGGCTGGTAGTCCAGAATCCTCAATTCATGTTGCAGTTGCTGTGACCAGAGCCTAGAACAGCCAGAGACTCCCAGCATCAAGGTGCTGAGCCCGGGTCCTCCCTCTGGCGGTGTGCGACGACCTGTCTGTGGAGCGTGTGTAGAAGACGCGGGATGGAAGCTCCTGGAGCCCCTCAGAAAGCGGTGTGAGGGCTCACTGGCCGCAGGGGACAGAGCCACTGTCTTCCTCACACTCAGGGACCTCCGGCACCGCCAGCATCACCGACACACCTTACCTCCTGTCTCCGCGTCTTAGTTCCACGAGCTGCAAAACCTCCTTCCGCCTCCACCTTTTCATAAAGATGCGAGGCTAATTAGTAAATTCCTTGGGTTTAAATGATACACTGTTAAATGACAGCTTCAAGTGTATACCAAATGCTTTTTAACCTACCCCTATCTCAACAAGCAACTACCACATCCTTCTGGCCTGGCCCCTGGGGACCGAATCCGTTCATTTTTCAGAACATCCCGTGCAGGCCTTTTCTTGTGCTGCGGCTCACACAGCACAGGGAGCTCCTGGGTCTGAAGGATGCTTGCTACGTCATGCCAGGAACCATCTGGGCAGTTTCCAGAAGCTAGTGGTATAAAATGGGAGGGACCCTGGATCCCCAAGCCCTGAGAAGTTTTCCCAGGTCAGTCTTGGCTCTCCGCCCCCCGCACCGTGACACGTGGTTTGCAAGTCTAGTGTTGTCCGCCTGGCCTGGAATTCCGCAGCTGCGCAGTGGAGCGCGGCCGCCCCTCGTGTGCACTGTGCTTGTATCACACCTTCTTTTCCTCGACGCCCAGTACGTAGCCATCGAGGGAGGGCCCAGGGCCCAGGAGTTCCATTCTGGGTCTTGGTGTGGTTTGCGCGTCCTTGCAGCTTCCATCCAGGTTTTTTTGAGATATTGGAATTCTGCCAAGATCTTCTGTGCCCAAGAGGAGGCCGATGTTGGTGGTGGGTTAAGGACGAGATGCTTTTCGATCTTTGGGGCCTTTCGACACCCTTCCCTTCGTGTGATCTCACACAGAATAAGTCACGTGCCCTTCCAGGGCTTTACTGCTGGGTCAGGAGCATAGGGACGGTTGGTTTTGGATACTCAGCACCACGGCTGCCACCAGGCTGAAGCCTCCACCCTTCCCCTCAGCTCCGCCCCACCAGCTCCCCTTCCTATCCACCATCTCCCCGTGTCTCCGCAGGTCATTTATAATCAGCCGTCATGGCGTCCAGGCCTCATTAGTGATAGAGCCATTCCTTCAGTGCTTCAGAAATAATCATTTAGAAGAAAATGCACGGTTTCCATCCCTTGAGAGCCCATGAGTGATGAATTTATTTCAGTTTGGCTGGCTTGGCTGTCTTGCTCAGGCTTATTTCCATATTTATTTCAACAAACAATGTAGGGTAGGAACAAGAAAACACACGCTGGGTATACACAGACGCTACATATCTGCTCCCAAACTCAATTCCTCTTGGGGGATGAGTGAAAAAAATGCCAAGCAGAGAACCCGCCATTAAAAAAGAGAAAGAGATCGTTGCTGGGCTAGGATGGGCGCCAGGTAGCAGAAGATGAGACAGTTCATGGTGACTTGTCTTTGAAAAAGTGTGTGTAATGTGCCGAAAGCAACTGATTCTCAGCCCCACATTCTGGTAAACATGTCTGAAAAGTGCTAGAGTCCCCATAAGTTCGGACTCATCACAGTGGACAGTCATGGACTTTCTGTGCAGCAGCAGGCCATCTACCAATGGCCTGGTTCTTTCACCTGGACATGGTTCCTGGGGCTAAGTGAGGAAGGGTACATGTGGGACCACAGGCTGCTCTGATGAGGGACTATACCAGCAGGTTCTTTTTTTTTTTTTTTTTTTCTGAAACAGAGCCTCAAGCTGTCACCCTGGATAGAGTGCTGTGGCATCACAGCTCACAGCAACCTCCAATTCCTGGGCTCAAGCGAGTCTCCTGCCTCCGCCTCCCAAGTAGCTGGGACTACAGGCACCCGCCACAACGCCCAGCCATTTTTTGGCAGGCCCGGGCTGGATGCGAACCCGCCAGCTCAGGTGTGTGTCATTGTTGTTTGGTGGGCCCAGGCTGGATGCGAACCCACCAGCTCAGGTGTATGTGGCTGGTGCCTTAGCCCATTGAGCCACAGGCGCCGAGCCCCGGCAGGTTCTTGATGGCAAGTGGTGTCCATGACTCAGACTTGCAGATATGGAAACCACCTGACTTCCAGAAATTGGCTCTCTTAAGACTTTTCAACTTGATTGAGGATTTGGCTACCGCTCAGCACTTACCCACCTGAATGTTTTTGGGTGAATGTTTTCAAGTGATTTCAGCTAGGGGTCAGAAGAGATGACCTTGGAAATTTGTTTAGAACTATGACAGTATGTCAAGGGACCAAGCAGACGATTCCACTGTTGTTAACCCACCATTACAAACCAAGAAAGAGAAGAACTCACCACATCTTGATTCTATGGGAATGCTTTGATAGTGGCAATTAGTGTTTAATAGAAATAATAATAGTAATGATAATGATAATGGCTTTTCTATTCTAGGGTGAATGGAGCTGGAATGTACAAAACAGTGTCTTGTCTGAAACATAACAGAACACGTTTTCCTATGGAAAATTTAGATAGTACATCCAATTTGTAAGAGAAAAAAAATAGAAGAAGCAAATGAAAAGAATCAACAATAAAAACTTTGATTCAGGGACCCGAAAGGCAACATTTTGAGAATATCTTGTTCTCAGAACTGCATTTTAGTAAGCTTAGGATTTCCTTTTCTAAGAAAAATGTCTTGCTTTCCCCAAATTGGGTCCATAGACAAAGCAGGAATGTTCAGGGTGGAGGAAAAAAATGAATTGCGCAATACCTAATGGATACTGTCCTCCCCCAAATCAGACCCAAAATGATCCAAGACTGGAGAGAATGTCTCAAGGGTAAGGAAATACGTGTAAGGTAGAGAAATACTGCTGACAATGCAGTATTCTCTCAGAAATAACCCCAAAAAGAAAGTTAAAAATCTAGTGCCTGGATGAAAATTAACAGTAGATTCACATACATGCTAATATCGCAATTAAAAATAGCTTTGGAACCAAACATAGAGATCCTTTATGAACAGAGGTGGAATTGTCATAGCAGCACATACAAGGCAGCCTCCAGCCACCTTGTGTTCTCCTATGATGATGATCTAGGGCGCGATTCTCAACCCACAGGAACTGTACTAAAGGGCCACGGCATTGGGAAGGTTGAGAACTGCTGATCTAGGGGAACGCAACCCAACCCAGGCTTTGCTGGTACAGACCGTGTCCTTGCTGGGAGTATAATCTAACATAGACGGATCTCTCAGGCAGTTTATCCTCCAGCCTTTCCATCTAACACAGACAGTACAGAATGGCTCTTATTTATTGAGCCCAAAGAGTTTTTATTATCCTTATAATTAATAATATTATAAAATAATCATATCATATAGGAGAGGGCACCTTCTTCTGCCCTAAGAGCTAAGCCCTGTCTTTGTGGGGAAAAAAGCATTTTGATTGAGGTGGTGTTGGGGTTAGAGTTAGTAACTCTCGAGCAAATCACAGGTCTAAAAGGACCTCATACCTTTCTAGAAAAATAGCCAAACAGTAGTAGCAACAGCATTGTTTTGTAAATGAGAGTAGTGATGTACTCCACACAGAACAATGCTGGCCCACTTTTTTGGCCTTTGGAGAAAGGCTCGAGAGCCAGAAAGCTAGGAAGGGCCCCGGGCCATTTATCAAAGGAGGGCTCCAGTATTTTGTTAAACTCATGGGGCTTGCTTGCTGGAACTGTGGTATTCCATTTTCTGATTGATAATTTGACCTCCCCTAAACATGGTCTTGAGACAACAGCAGAAGTTGCAATTGAGTAAAATTGATCGTCCTGGTTGTTTTGAGTTGGAAGTAGTTCTCATAAAAACCCTCTGAGGTTATTTTCTATCGCCAGCCCAACTCCTGCCCCTGAAATCTTACACTGTGTAAGTCTGTGATTTTTATTGTATTGATGCATTTCTCCCAGCTGCCGTTTCTAGCTTTTGTTTGTTTGTTTGTTTATTGGCCAGTTGGCAGACAAGAGGAGGGTGAAGCAGACACATTGATTGAGGGGCTAAAATGTAGACCAATGTTTGGTTTCTGTAGTACCTTTTAGCATCTGGGTGTGTTTACCTGTTTATTTAGCTATCTGTTATTTTGGTGCATTTTATAATCTGATGTAGCCACAGAGACTCTATGGAAGTGAAGGGACGAATGATAAGTGTTGATGTCCTGGCATTTCAGCCCTAACGGGCCAAGGGCCACAGTGATCCACCACCTTTGATGGCTTTCCTGAGAAGGTTCTGGGTCTCCTGCTTTCTCCCACACAACCCCTAAGCCCCTCTCCCTCAGCGCCCAGACCCCTCACTCAAGGCTCCTTCACCTTCATGAGTAAGTATCAGAAATGGATTTCTGAATACCATCTCCCTGAATTATAAGGTTATTTTCTTTTCCATTACATAAGTGGAAACTTTCTTATAAAATCTTTGCATTTAGATTTACTTCTTTTGAGCCACCATCAGTTCCTTCACGGAAACATTTGACTCTTCGGTTGTTGTATGAAGGAAATTAAGGGCCTCTTTGGAAAAGTTATATTAAACTTTGGGTGAGAGGCAGAAGAATATGATAGGAAAATCTCTCCAATGAGAGCTAGGAAGGCTGAGATCAAGGCAGGGAGCTGACACACCCACTGACTCGTTTTGCCTCAGTGACCACAGGCCGTTGAGTAAAACCAGAAAAGGTCTCCACTGATAAAATGAAGAAGATGGACTAGACCATTTCTAGGTTCCTTTTAGCCTTCGAACTATTTTCTCAGGCTGGCAACATTATCACAAGAGTCTGTATGTTACCACCCACTGCTGGGTGGACTTTTAAACATAATCACGGATCAGTCACAGTTTTCTAGTTCACAGAAAGCCATAGGTTCAGAGTCCAGAAGAAATACGATAAGAACCAAAATAAAATCAGTCTCGAGACACCTCGAATAATAAATGAAAATTGAATATTCCGTCTATAGTCAGTCAGAAGCATTCATTGACTGCTTGGGACTGGAGCATATGGGACCAAGGCATCAGCTAAAACCACGGACGACCAACACAGGACAGAAACACGAGCACGCCTGCAGCCAAGGGCACGTGTGCACACTGCAGAGGTGGGTCTGGGGCATTGCTGAGCCCTTCTTGTCATGCAAATGTTTACTTTAGTTAAATCCAAAATGCTATGCAAGGGCGCATGTCAGCTGAGGAGAGACTCCCTTATCTTATTCCTTTCCCCTATAACTGGGGTCTTTACCAGAGCTGTCAGCTTCCTCAGTCAAGGGGAGAAGGTGAGGAAAAGTCCAAGACTTCTTTTAAGATTACTTTTCTTGGGTGGTGCCTGTGGCTCAACGAGTAGGGTGCCAGCCCAATATACCAGAGGTGGCGGGTTCGAACCCAGTCCAGGTCAAAAAAAGCTGCAAAATGAAGATTACTTTTCTTAAGTACTGAACTGAACAAAATGAACTTCTTGGGATAAACATAAAATCAGGGCCTATTTCACTTTTCACACCCTCTCTTTTATATTATACTCATCCTTCCCAACTCCCACCCCAGGAAAGAGTGGCCAACCTTTGGTCAGTTTTAGGAACTCTCTGTAGTTAATACAGAGACACTAAAATCACTTTCAGTCAAAATTAGTAAAACTCCTAGAACGATCACATGCTGTGCTTCATGTTCCGGGAACTCTGCTTTGTTCTGGCCTCCCCCACACCTCAGCCCAGCCTCAAGAGTGCCAGGCTGGAGTGTGTGTGGGAGGAGAGCCAGCAGCATCACTCGGAAACTTGTTAGAAATGGGAAACTCACGCCTGGAATCCCAGCACTCTGGTAGGACGAGGCTGGTGGATTGCTTGAGCTTTGGAGTTTGAGACCAGTCTGAGCAAGAGCAAGACTCTGCCTCTACTAAAAATAGAAAAACTAGCTGGGCATTGTGGATGGTGCGTATATTCCCAGCTGCTGGAGAGGCTGAGGAAAGACGATCTCTTGAGCCCAAGAGTCTGAGGTTGCTATGAGCTATGACCCCACAGCACTCTACCCAGAGAGACGGAGTAAGACTGTCTCAAAAAAAAAATTAAAAAAGAAAGAAAGAAAAGAAAATGGAAACTTGCAAAGTCTTCACTCCACCTAGACCTACTTAATCAGAACCTGTATTTTACCAGGTCCAGGTGATAGCTACGCACTCTTAAGTTGAAGCAGCATTATTTACAGACTTCTGCTCATGGGGACTCCCAGACCACAGAGAAGGTGGCAACCTGGTTTCCGAAGAGTAAGAGCAGGCTGTCCAGTGATGGTGACAAGTTGAAGTTCCGGGACGACCCTCCCGTTCAGAGAGTGGCCAGATCTTTCAAGCCCACAGTTGTGATCCAGAGAATCACAATTCTGTATTGTTACAAGAGGAAGAAGGATCAACCACAGTGCTCCAGAATCTCATCAGCTGTATCTAATACAGATTCCAGCAGAAGTGTGGGAGTCCTCTAGCTCTTGTGTAGGAATGAAGATAAGCTTCCAGCCCGACAATGGATTGAAGTCTCATTTCAAAATGGCAGTGTCCTGCGTTTTCCACTTTTGTTTCCCTTATACCTGTCACCAAGTTACAGAAGTGATTTTGCAGTTTTGTTAGGATGAAGTTTTAATGTCAACCAAAAGCAGGGGGAGCATCCTTTCTCCCCCATCCCCTTTCCCCTAACTTCTTTCACTGACTTTTCCTCTTCAAAATCCTTGGCATAGATGTCTTTCTGCTCGACAGGAGGCTCGCCCCTCAGCCACAGAGGCTTCCCACTAACATGGGGTTCCCCTGTGAGAGTGGATACAGCAGTCTACTCTCCTGAAGAGCTGGCGGAGACACACACCCCCACCCCATCTGCAGCCGCACCCTGGCCCCGACCAGCTGCCTCTTTTCACAAGCCCCTGGAGACTGACGCAAATGGACAAGTCATTTTGTCCCCAAGCCACAGCCCTGGGGTAATGATGATGGAGAACTTTAAGCGGCCACCCCTTGGCACTGCGGCCTTTGAAGAGGAAGGAAAAGCAACAGCTGCCAGAACAAGTTCTTTCATTGCAAACTTGGGGCCTCTCGACTCAGCAGAAGTACTTTCTTGTCACCGTCCTTCCTCTGAGGCCATGACTGTCTCATGGAGAAGCGCGGCTTCTTCTTCTCCTTCCCCTCCTGCTCCCCCCGCCACTCCAGCCTCCACGCCTCTGCTCTCCCACTCCCCACATCCAACATGTACAGATTTTACGGTTCACTGGAGAATAAGTGGCTGTCATTTCACAGACGGGCCAGGATGTAATTAGCCACAATGCATTGGGGTAATGGAACAGATGTCTCTTTGTAAACTGAGTTTGCTGCCGAGCACCGCGTGTGTGTGACCTACCGACTGCTCCAGGCCACTCCACGCCGCCCCTCCCCTTTTCTGCTCTGTCTTCCCCTGGCCCCTCTCCAGGTCCCTGGCCAGCGAGGCTGCAGGCCTAACTTGAGTGTTTGTGTGTTGACTGTTTTTGTGTTCCCTCTGTGCTTCCCTGGCTCACGTCTGCTGCTGAAAAGCTGCTGGTGACATGCAGAAGAGTGAGGGAGCCGAACCTACATTTATTGATGTAGTCGTTCACAACAGAAAAGGTGATACCCCTCTTATGAGATAATTGGCAGTTTCGAGTTGCACTTATTACTGGATGATAATACACCAGCAAAATCACAAATTACTGTTCTGCTCTCTGGCCTGTTGTTTTTCTTAACTAGAAATAAAGGAGCTGGCGTCTCCCTCCTTCCAAGGTCGCTATTTAAAATGTAAGGGGGAGCGTCCATGCTGGCCACAGGATGATACGCAGGTATCAGATGCTTAAACTGACTGCCAAAGAGCCGGTGAGACCATTTGTTTACACAGATTACATGGGCATGAGGCCCCCTGCTTTTCTGGCTGTTTTATTTTAATATGAAGGTCGTCTTTTAAAGAAAATTCTCTTTTAGGTAATGACTCTTGTGAATCCTTACTTTTGAGGCTGAGGGTTTAGTCTGAAGATACCAGGCAAAACTCCTGCTGGTCGATCAGTACCAGGGGAAAGTTGGGAAACACAAGGTCCGTCTGCAGGGAAGGAATGAAGGTCAGAAGAAAGTGAAGAAAGATTGACTGTGCTTCACTTCTTCAGCTTCTCCACCCTCCCCAGGGGTAGGGGGGGCGCAGACAGTAAGTAAATAGATCCCCTTCCTCCCTCAAGCCTTCCCCCTTCCTACGTTTTGCGGAAAACAATCCTTTTTAAAATACGGAGGGAATCCTCTCCCGAGGAAGGTACTGGGCTTTGTTCTTTGGATATCATGTTCGGTTTGATTAATTTCCCGGCCCCACCCCCAGCCCCCAGCCACATGCTCTGAATCTCAGCTTTGGTCACATATAGGAGAAGGCAATCCCATGCTCAGGTTTAAGGTTAAGCTTCGGTTGTGCATGTATTTGGTTCCTTTGTCAGATGAGAAATAACTCTTCTTGATACTCAACTTGATCACTGCAATCAGCAAGGCCATAGCTCTTGGTCAGGGGTAGGACATGTGGCTACGTAACAACAGCCCTTTGTCAATAAACAAGGAGCAGGGTATTTATCATGTGGGAAAACTGACTACAATAAGATAGGAGTGTCTACTTTCAAAGGTTCTAATTGGGATCTTAGGTTTCAGTTTAGGACTTGGTTTCAGTGAATCTTAACATGTTTGGTTCATTCAGACTTTTCTTTTAATTTTAAGATTTTAGGTGTTCATTACTTCTCCCAAAATAAAAAAAAAAAAATAGATCTAAGGACCTTCATTTGGGCTTTTGGAAATCATTAAAAATTTAAAAACAGCAGTCTAATGTTAATTTTTACCCTGAGGATTTTATAATAAATAATAGGTGGAAATAGATCTCTGGTGTGTGAAATTGATACTTATACTGGTTTAGCAACAAGTAATTGGAAACCTTCTCACCATGACCTCATTGACTGTACCTTGCTTATGAAAGTTGAAACCTCTCCTATTCCCTGAGGGGACTTGGTGGCCATGATTTTATCAGTGGTACAAATTTGGAAGAGAAAACTTTTCATGTTTTTGCTGTTCCCTGGATAGCCTAGACATGACTTCAGCATTCTCTCAATATTGCTGTTGTTGTTTTGGTTTTATAGCTCAAAGGAACCGTTTGTAGCCTCAGAGTATATTATAAGCTCCACTGCTAATATAACTATTTCTGAATGATTTCTGCTTCCGGATTAATGTCAAATTGGGATCAATCCTCAGTTTCCGAAGAAGTCAATGATTGTCTTTAAGATACTGTTGCATGCTTGCTTAAGAAAAGGACGGATGATAGGATCATGTCTTACTTTTTAAATCTTCCTCAAAAGCTAGCACAATATGCATTTGTTGATTAATTTAATACAAACAGGATTTCCAGAGATATAAATTATATGGGGTCGCTGGTTGTTTTGAAATTACAGGTGTCAGACATAGCCAGGATGGACTACTGACATTTTAGAGAATCTTTGGGGAAGAAAGGACTGTCAAGGTCGTCTAGCTCAACCTCTTGCCAAGAGCAAGAATCTCCTCCAAACCTCTTTGTCAGGAGTTCTGTTGAGTCCTTGCCTCTCATCCGTTTTCATTTTTTGGATATGGAATGATTTGAAAGTCCTTCCTTGCTTTCAGCTGAAATCTATCTCTGTATAACCTCCACTTTGCTCCTACGTTGTGACATGAAGTAGATCTATGCCTTTTTCCTGTGCAACCTCTAGAGAGCTAACAAAAGCTTTCTTCCTTCTCCATCTTCCATTTCCCAACTCAGACATTGCCAGGTCCTTCTACTAGTCCTTTTAGTAACATGATTATCTGACCCATCGTCACAAAGGCTATCCTCTTTCTGATACTCTCATAATAACTATTATCTTTTTAAAAATGATTGTCCCAGATCTGTATATGAAATCCCAAATGTCATTTGACCAATGCAGAGTTCAGTAAAAATTATCACAACTTGCCTGCTGCCTGAAGGTACTTGACTCAATTATAAACTTCACATATAAACTAGCACATTACAAGAGCAGTGAAGGTATGTTGAATCTGTATATTTGGATATTAACACTTATCCTTTCCTTGCCTGGTAGGATTTTTTGTTGTTGTCATGTCATTCTTCCTGCTTACTATGTCATTGACAAGTCACTGGTACAAATGGACAGCAAAATTCCTCTGGGGCTGTCCATCACTGCACAGTAGACTCCAGACCCCTGGGTATGTCCAGTTTCATCATCTTCCCCTTTCAACTTTCAGGACCTCATCTCCTCTCTGGGGTTCACCACTTCACCACTGCAGTTCTTCAAACACAGGTTCTTTTTGTCTTCAGGTAGGCTATTTCTCTGCTGGGAACCGTTTGGTCACACTTGATCTGATTCAAACTTCTACTCATCCTTTAAGGCTTGACTCAAGAATTACCTTTCCTTAAGCCCTGTGTCAGGACCAGGATTTCATATGAAGCACCCCACAGGATTTCCCACCTCCTCACCAACCCTTTTCAAACCAGTGTTCCTTGTGCATTTTGTTTTGTTTTATTTTGTTTTCACGTTAAATTAAGACCATAATTCATCCCAATCACAATATAATAAAGAATAAAGAACAGCCTCTTCTGGAAAGGCTTCTCTGGTCCCCTTTGAACCTTCATCTCCTTGAAACACCTACCCCACACTGTCATTGCAACATTTATCCTTTATTATGTTCTACTTAACCATCTGTTGGTTTATTTGGCCTCATTAGACTTTCAACTCCGTGATGGTCAAGGCTTCATTTATTCTGTGTAGTCTGTCCATCCAGGACAATACCCAGTGTTTTATTAAGATTCTGTGTGTGTGTGATACTGGTACAGGTCTGCTAGGACATGTCACTGTCTTTGTTCAAAAGGATAGCCAAGTCAAGACACCCTGACCTAATCCTACAATCAGTGTCATAATATCATTAAAAAGAAAAATGAGCTTTGATGGTTTGTTTGGGGGGGTTGGTTATTTTTTTGTTTCCTTTTAAACAGCTCAGCCTAGGGCGGTGCCTGTGGCTCAAAGGAGTAGGGTGCTGGCCCCATATACTGGAGGTGGCAGGTTCAAACATGGCCCCAGCCAAAAACTGCAATAAATAAGTAAATAAATAAATAAATAAGTTCAGGCTAGATCCTGGTGTCCTAACATCACAGCTTTCTGAAAATGCCAAACATCCACTTGGCCATCACAAAAGCTGTTACAACTCTATCCTAAGCCACATTTTAATTGCCTTTTCTTCCCCCTAAATGTTAATGGGTTTAACTATAATTGCATATGTGAACCAACATCAAGGACTATTTATAGGCACTTATTCACTCACCTTTTAAGTCCCTACTATGTGCAAATCCGTCAGACACATAGCATCTTGACAGGGCCATAATGACAGTGAGTGTACTCAGCAGACAGAAAATGCGGGATTCCTTAATTACATTCTCAGTTTTTCAAGAGTTGACATATCACCACTGTGTTTATCATCAATTAAATTCCCCTGTATTAGTTACTTGCCATAATTTTTGAGGCATTCACCTCAGCTCAGATTGCCATAGCAAACCACGTAATCTTACCAAATAAAATTATTATCAGCAGTCATCATCCTCGTCACTTCTTTATTAAAGACTCATTTCTCAAACCATTTTAAATTGTGGCTTCAAGTAAGTCATTTATAACCACATTTTGGAAACAGGCACATTATACTTCCATTTCATAAATATGTTTTATTAGTAATGAGCAGTCTAGTGTTAGATTACTATTAGTATTTTCGTCATAGGTTTGGAAAAATGCTTAATTAACAAAGATATTGGATTGGAAAAAAAATGACTCTGGGCATATTTCTTCTTGACCAAATTATTTTCTGTTTTTTTCCCTCTAGTCCTTTGTAATTTTTAATTGCATTCACTGATCCCAGGGAGTGTACTTCCGAGGGTCTGTGCGAGGGAAATGGAACCTGGTAGAATCACAGTTTCTGAAAAGACTTTCCTGTTACTGTGTCAGGATCTCCTGGTAACTCCAGCTGAACGCAGTCCCAGTTCCTTTTTTGAAACCCTCAGCAGCAGCCTTTGGTGGTGAAGAGCGTTGCTGGGAATCTCTTCTCTGACACTTCACAGAGCAGCTACATTCCTCTTCTGGTTGTGGGCACCTTACACTGGTATTTGAAATCCAGAGCTACTTTTTTCTGTCACCAGTGTGTTGGGTGTCACTATTTCTGAATACCTATGTCTCCCTATTTTCCACACTCTGATTTAGCCTGACTTTCTGGAAGAACAGCCTAGAGAGGGTCACCGTGCTGGGGAAGCTACCAAGATGTTTGCGTCTGGACTGTCATGTGCAGACTGTAGTGACCATGGCGCTCACAGGTTTGCTTTAGCCAAAGCCTTTTCCTAATCACTGCTGTCATTTGCTTATTTTTACTTAGAACTCCTAGCTTACTTTCTTTTTGTCCTCAACTCCTGCTGAGCTCCCATTGTTTTCATTTTATTTTATTTGTAGTGGCGCCTTTACTGTCCCATTATTTTTCCAAGGGAAAGGGCTTTCTTCAGGATGGTGTAATATGGCTCTGCAAGGGTCAACTGCGTGTTCTCTAAATAAACAAACTTACCGTTGCATTTGTGGGTGCTTTGCTTACACAAAAGAACGTGGGGTCGCACTTCAGCTAAAGTAGGGAGCCCTGGAGAGCTTCAGTCTGAAGAAGCTTGTTGGTCCCTATGCTGGTGGGGGAGAACCTGTACCAGGCTGTTCTGCTGTTATGCAGACAGAGCATGAGAACTATGACTTTTCCTCAGCAATTGACCAACCCCAGTTGTGTCCTAATTGCTGACACCATCTCTACCTGTACTTAATGTTATGTTCAAGTATCTTTCTCAAGGCCCCTACTTATGGGATTCATGTTCATTAAAGCTTCTAATATGGCCCTTCCATTCACCCAGCCAGGGAATAATCCTAAAGTTGATAAGTTAAATACTCCTATGAGCCTGGCTTTAAAAAAATCTGGGCCCAACTCTGAATTCATACTGTGAGGGAAAAGTAAACTTTACTGACACCCTCATGGCAGCCCGTGTCTTCTTTCAGAGTGGAAGGGACCTTGATTCGGGATGCTGGGTGGAGGGCCGGGACTGGGATGGCTCCAAGTGGCTGCTCTATAACAAAGACACTGACAGCACACACCCCTTGGGTGGGGAGGAAAAGAGTTTTTTTGAATCAGAGACCTGCTTGCCCCCTACCCAGTGAAGAGACTAGCCTAGCTTGGCCAGAAGATCTGTGGTGGATACCCCCCTCTCTCCCACAGGGCTCCCCACAGAAAGCTGGCAAGGGACACAAAAGCGCTCCCAAAGTGATTCTCTGACCCCAGGGTCCCCCCGGGTACAAATGAGGATTGATGTAACAGGAGACACTGTAATGGCCTTATCACAGCAATGATCCTAGAACACCCATCCGTCTCTCCTCCCTTCACGTCTGACTGCTCGCGTATTGTTCCTCACTGCGCGCTTGCTTGAAGAGCTCTGCAGCATTTGTAGGTATAAAAGAACGTGCAACTATTTTTTCCCTCTTCTCTTCCTTGGAGTCATTGTCTATATTTAGGTCAGTGACGTGATGAGAGATGTTGATGTGTTTCGTACCTCGTGCTGAAAATTGCCTCTCCGGATACAGGGAAATGGGAAGGCTCTAATGGCAGCAGGCTGCGGCCACCCAGCCCACAGCTGCACCAGCCGGGGTGGGACCTGCCCTCTGCCACCCACCGACACGCTGCACACACACACACACAAGGTCACGGAAATCTCACCCTGGCCTCCAAGATCCTCCGTGTGATACAGAGGACTGAAGGCGAGAGGGACAGCCGGAGGAAGTTGCTTTATCCCTCACCTGGCGCCCTTCCCCAGCACTCTGCTCTGTTAAGTGGAAAATGTGGCCCTGATCAATCCTGCCCACAAAGGAACTGCACCTTTTAAACATGCAAATGCTCAGTCGGAAAAAGTAAATAGACATCTCCCCCTTCAGGGAACTAGGAGACAATCACAGCCACCCCCCACTCCACTCCAACACCATTTTCCTTTTCTTTTTGCATTCTAAGAGAAAGAAATTCTGATTTCCGACCCCCATCCTTCTTCTTCTTCTTTTTTTTTTTTTTAGAAGGGGAGGGGCTTACACTGAATGGCTCTCAAGCCACCGGCTTCTCCCCCAACTTCCTCCGGTCTAGATAGGCTTCATTAATTTGATAAGCCGACACCAAAAGAGAAGGTGGGTTGGGAGGGGGCTGGGGATTGCAGAAGGGTCTGCCTAGGGGCTGCCCTGAGGTTTTAGAAGATGAACTGCTAATGATGTTGAAGATGTACTTTTTCAGACTGTGAGGTCCCTCCGGAAAATCAGGGTCCTTTTTCACTTATTCTGATTGTACTGCAAGAACTGAAAAATACAGGTCTGGTTTGGATGGCTGGGGTATGTGGGCTGGGGGGAGTGGGGAGTGGCAAGTAGGCAGATGTGTCTCTGAGGAGGAATACAAACTTGTCAGTTACACAGCTCGAATGGGGTATCTGATACTGTCATGCTAAAGAGTCAGAAACTAATGGGGGGAAATAGATTAATTGCTAGGTCATTTATTGAACAGTCTTGCCTGATACTTACAAACTAGTGAATTAGTGCAAACTGGCAATATGAATATTTTGATCAACATCTGTGACCCTTGAATTCAGGAAGGGTAGAATGCAAACCACAGAGCTTTTGACATGTCAGACACACTCATCTTCACTGGCCCCATTCCATCTTCTAAAGTAATGGAAGCTGGTTATACCTAAGATGACCCTCTGTACGCTCTGCCTAAGACAGTCCCAGTTTATGCCAGTTGTCCTGGTTTGGGTGAAAAATTACATATTTACCCTAATTATATCTCTTAGCAATTGGGAAAGGCTGGGAGATTCCTGATTCAGTATGATTTTATTTTTATTCTCTGTTCTCTTGCATACTTTCAAGATATTTCTCAAACATTTACTGAAAACAAATGTGTGAGGCATTCTGAGGATAGAAAGGCATTTAAGGTAGGATATTTTCTGTGCACAGTAGTGGCAATATAAGTAATTTTTAGATATAACAAAAATCTTGAATATTTCTTGAATTGTAGATCAAAATCACACACTGGCTCGTTTTGCTTCTTCAATAAATACCAAGGTGGGGGTGGAGTTTCGATGGCCACCGTTAGCTAAGCGAAAACACAACCCAGCTCCTGGCTGTCCCCCCAGCCCCCGAATTTCTGCTTCAGTAAATATTTTACTTCCTCCTCAGTGTTACCAAGTGACAGTGATTACTTGCCAGTGTCAGAGCCAAGTGCTTTGTGGATACCAGGAGCAGCTTTGAGCCTGAGGGGAGGGGGTTAAGGGTAAATGTCTCAAACAGATGAATAGGTCTTAGGCTTTGGGCCTATCATTTGCTTAACTATTAGAATCTAAAATTATAATGGCTAGTAAAAATGTGTTTATTAATCAAGTGTTTATCAGATTTTGTGCTAGTTGCTGCTCTAGGTACTTAATATATACCAGTGGGTGGAAAAGATAAAGATCCCTGCCCTTGTACAGCTTCTGTTCCAGCAGATGTCAAGCATCCTATATGTGAGTTACACAGTGTGTCCGTTCCAAGTGCTACGGAACAAAGAAAAAGCAGATCAGGCAGGGAAGGCACAGTGAAGGTCCAGGGTACTAGGCTTATGGGCGGCTGATGCCCTCAGTTCTGCCCTTGTCCCTGAGAGCACGGCCACACACAAACACCGCAGGACTCAGCACAGACACACGGACGCTGCAGGCCCCCAAGAGGGGGGACGCAGGCAACAGCCACAGTTCATTGCTTTTGTCACACCAGCCCCGGCTGCCACAGATCCTCTGTGTGTACATTTCTATGAAGGTGCTGGGGTAGAGGGTGGGAGAGCAATGGTTGCTTTGGGGGTGGAGGGCTGTCCTCTGCAGTCCCACTTCAGTTCTGGGTTCCCAGCTGAGTTCTGGGGTCCTTTTCTGCCTTTGTCAGTGGTTTGTCACGTAACCTTCAGTGTGAAATGTATTCATATCTTAGAATCACAAGGTACAGGTATTACAACCTGGCTGACCTGCACAGCAAGGAATTACCTACTGATTTTCTAAGAAGGAATAAGCCAGTCTTATGATTTCCTTAACACCTACTGATATTCCAAAGACAAAGCTACACAACGTCCAAGCTTCCCTTACATTTGGTCCATTTCACTACTTTTAAAACTATGTTTTTTCCTTCCGTCATGTGTTCTACACTTACAGTGAAATAGGAGGGATCAAGGTAAATGCCCCCAAGCCCACCTCTTTGGAGCACGTAGAGATGAGATCCTACACCAGCGTTTCTTCTGTTCTCCAGTGTCAGGGCTGTGCTTTGTACATTGCTGTAAGGACAATGGCTTTGATTTGGTGTAAAAACAAAACAGAGTTCTGAGTCTTCTTACCCACTCCTTAACTGGGCCTGAATTAGGATTTCTGGCTTCCTGCCTGGTTAAGGTTTGAGATGTGGAGCAGATCACTGAAGTGAGCTCACACTGCCCACTGCAAGCTGAAATCCTGACGCCTATTTGTTTGTTTGGTTGGCTGGTTGGTTAGTTTTGGTTTGTGGTCAGTGAAAGGAAGGAATGGATTCAAAGGAAATTCTCAGATGCTATGCTTAAGTATGGGGAACATTTGCCCTGGCAGAAAAGCCCTGTCCATATATCACAGTCAATAAGAGGACTCCTGAGCCTCAAAACTATAGGCTTTATTTCTTCTCCAGCAAACCTGTTGCCCAGAGAGTCAGAGTGAGGCTGGCAGGGGGCCTGATGCCCAGTGTCACACTAGAAATGGCACGCTAAGCACAGATTAGGAGGTACAGCTTCAGCAGCACCTCAATCACTAAGCTCTGGTCTCTAAGGCCCCACACTCCATTGTTTGCCACAATGATAGTGATGGAGATGAGGGTGATGGTGATGATGATGATAATGATAGTGATGGTGATGAGGGTGGTGATAGTGAGGGTGATGATAATGATGGTGATGGAGATGAAGGTGATGGTAATGATGGTGATGGTAATGACGGTGATGGAGATGATGGTGATGGAGATGGAGGTGATGGTAATGATGATGATAGAGATGAGCGTGGTGGTAATGATGGTGATGGAGATGGGGGTGATGATAATGATGGTGATGGAGATGAGGATGATGGTAATGATGGTGATGGAGATGGGGGTGATGGTAATGATGGTGATGGAGATGGGGGTGATGGTAATGATGGTGATGGGGGTGATGGTAATGATGGTGATGGAGATGAGGGTGATGGAGATGGGGATGATGGTAATGATGGTGATGGTGAGGTGATAATTGTGGTGATGGTGATATTGATGAGGGTGATGAAGGTGATGGTGATGCAGGTGATAGTGATGAGGGTGATAGTGGTGATAGTGTTGGGGTAAGGGAGACACTGATGATGGTGATAGTCATGGTGATAATCCTCACTTTCAATTGCCTTATCAACAAAAATGGCTAAGAAAACTGTGCAGTACAAACTTCTGGTCTCAAATAGATGGATTGTTTCTGGTTTTATCTACTCCCCAAATATTGAAGTGCACAGGGAATTGTGAACATAGAATAAATAATTTTTTTTTAAATTAAAAATTTAAATTGTTTAAAAATTAGTACTTCCCAGATGCTTACAATTTATGTGGTACTTGGTGAAGCATTTTATCTCACTTAATCTTCATGCATCTTTTGAATATAGGCACTTTGTCCCTTTGCATGTATAAGAAGAACAAGCCTGACTCAAAGGACCCAGCTACGAAGCTACAGTCAGGCTTTAAAAATGGCAGGTTCTGATACCTGCGCTAACTACAGTGACTCTTCCCCCACTTTCAGCCTCTTCTGGTCTCCTGGGTGCTATGTGGTAGAATCACATCCCTTGCAGCAGGGCCCTGTTTGCTTAGAATGGTTGTTGCTTAATACATGTGTTTCACAACCTTTGTAAGAGATTATTTCATTAATTTAAACTGAAACTCAGTGATCAGCTCCATATAGGCATAAAAATAATCCATTCCTATAATGATAACAATAAATTTATAATACTTAGACAACAGACGTTGATGCTTGCAGTCAATTTGACAATGGGTTTTCTTTTTTTTTTTTTATTAAATCATATCTGGGTACATTAGTGCAATCAAGGGGTACAATGTGCTAGTTTCATATACAATCTGAAGTGTTTTAATCAAACTCTTTAACATACCCTTCATGGCATTTTCTTAGTTATTGTATGAATACATTTGCATTCTATATTTAGTAAGTCTCACCTGTACCCTTCTAAGAAGCACTATAGGTGTGGCCCCACCAATTACCCTCACTCCACCCCAATCTTCCCCCTTCCTTCCTTTCCCATATTCTTGTGCTATAGTTGGATTATAGCCTTCATATGAAACCTTCATATTAGCTTCATAGTAGGGCTGAGTACACTGGATACTTTTTCTTCCATTCTTGAGATACTTTGCTAAGAAGAATATGTTCCAGCTTCATCCATGTAAACATGAAAGAGTTAAAGTCTTCATCTTTCTTTAAGGCTGCATAATATTCCATGGTATATATGTACCACAATTCATTAATCCATTCGTGGGTTGATGGGCACTTGGGCTTCTTCCATGACTTAGCAATTATGAATTGGGCTGCAATAAACATTCTGGCAGAGATGTTTTTTTTGTAGTGTGATTTTTGGTCTTCTGGGTATATGTCTAGTAAAAGAATTATAGGGTTGAATGGAAGGTCTATTTTTAGATCTCTAAGTACTCTCCAAACATCCTTCCAAAAGGAACATAGTAGTGTGCATTCCCACCAGCAGTGTAGAAGTGTTCCCTTTTCTCCACATCCATGCCAAGATCTCTGGTTTTTGGATTTTGTCATGTGGGCTAATCTTACTGGAGTCAGGTGGTATCTCAAAGTAGTTTTCATTTGCATTTCTCTGATGATTAAGGATAGTGAGCATTTTGTCATGTGTCTGTAGGCCTTGCACCTGTCTTCTTTAGAGAAGTTTCTCTTCAAGTCCTTTGCCCACCCTGCACTGGGATCACTTATTGTTTTCTTGCTAATACGTTTGAGTTCTTTGTGGATTCTGGTTATTAAACTTTTGTCGGAAGCATAACTTGCAAATATTTTCTCCCATTCTGAGGGCTGTCTGCTTGCTCTACTTACTATGTTCTTGGCTGTACAGAAACTTTTTAGTTTGATCAGGTCCCAGTAGTGTATTTTTGATACTGCTTCAACTGCCTAGGGAGTCCTCCTCATAAGATATTCACCCAAGTCAACTCCTTCACGAGTTTCCCCTGCACTTTCTTCTAATATTTTGATAGTTTCATGTCTTAAGTTTAAATCTTTAATCCAGTGAGAGTCTATCTTAGTTAATGGTGAGAGGTGTGGGTCCAGATTTAGTCTTCTACAGGTTGCCAGCCAATTCACCCAGCACCATTTGTTAAATAGGGAGTCTTTTCCTCACTGAATGTTTGTAATTGGCTTGTCAAAGATCAAGTAATGATAAGTAGCTGGATTCATCTCTTGGTTCTCTATTCTGTTCCAAACATCTACCTCTCTGTTTGTGTGCCAGTACCATGCTGTTTTGATCACTATCGATTTATAGTAGAGTCTCAGGTCTGGTAGCGTGATTCCTCCTGCTCTGTTTTTATTTCTAAGTAATGTCTTGGCTATTTGAGGTTTTTTCTGATTCCATATAAAATTAAGTATTATTTTTTTGAGGTCTTTAAAATATGACAATGGAGCTTTAATAGGAATTGCATTAAAATTGTATCTTGCTTTGGGTAGTATGGACATTTTAACAATGTTGATTCTTCCCAGCCATGAGCATGGTATGTTTTTCCATTTGTTGACGTGTTCAGCTATTTCTTTTCTTAAAGTTTCATAGTTCTCTTTACAGAGATCTTTCACATTCTTTGTTAGATAAACTCCCAAATATTTCATCTTCTTTGGCACTACTGTGAAAGGAATAGAGTCCTTGACTGTTTTTTTCGGTTTGGCTATTGTTGGTATACATAAAGGCTATAGATTTATGGGTGTTGCTTTTGTAGCCTGAGATATCGCTGTATTCCTTGATCACTTTTAAAAGTTTTGTAGTAGAATTTCTGGTGTTTTCCAGATATACAATCATATCATCTGTGAAGAGTGAAAGTTTGATCTCTTCTGACCCTAGGTGGATACACTTGATCACCTTTTCTTCCCTGATTGCAATGGCTAAAACTTCCATTATGATGTTGAAGAGGAGAGGAGACAATGGGCAACCTTGCCTGAGGAAGTTGAAATTTGATAGAAAGTTTCTGGGTTAGTTTACTTTTATGGTGGAGGATTACACTGGTCATTATGGAGGGTAGGTCTGAGAAAATCCTGGAGAGCTGGTTTAGTTATATCAAATTTCTTCAACATGTGGATGTCATTAAAGTATTTAATTTCTCCATCATAAATGAAACTCAGTTTGGCTGGGTACAGGATCCTGGGTTGAAAGTTATTTTGTTTAAGGATATTAAAAGTCGATGACCATTCTCTTCTAGCTTGAAAGTTTTGATCAGAGAGATCTGCAGTTATTCTAATATCCTTCCCCTTGTAGGTAATGGATTTCTTATGTCTGGTTGCTTTCAGAATTTTCTCCTTCATATTAACTTTAGTGAAGTTAATTATGATGTGCCTGGGGGTTGACTTATTCTGGTTGAGTCGTGCTGACGTTCTGAAACTATCTGCTATCTGAATTTCAGAATCTCTTGGCATGTCTGGAAAGTTATCTTTCATAATCTTGTAAGGAAGAGACTCTGTGCCTTGTGATGCCACTTCATCGTTTTCTGGGATCCCTATAAGGTGAATATTGGTTTTCTTCGAGTTATCCCAGAGCTGTCTGGGAGAATGATCCATTTTTGTCTTCCATTTCTCTTCCTCTTTGCAAGTCTGGGAGCATTTGAAAGCTTTTTCTTCCATGTCAGAAATCCTTTCTTCTGCTTGCTCCATTCTGTTACTGAGGGATTCTACTGTATTTCTCAGATCTTTGAGGGCTGCAACTTCTTATCTCAATGTGTCAAAATCTTTGGTCATTTTGTCTTTGAATTCGTTGAATTCTTGAGACATCTTTTGGGTTATCTTTTGGATTACTGCTTGAAATTCTAATTCCATCTTTTCTTGCATTCCACTGATCTTATTTGCTACCCAGATTCTGAATTGAATTTCTGACATCTCAGCCATTTGCTTATGCAAGGGATCTTGTGCTGTATCTACCTTTTCATTCCTTGGGGGAGTTGATCTACTCTGGTTATTCATATTGCCAGAGTTTTTCTGTTGATTCTGCCTCATGAGTATTTTTCACTGTTGCCTAGGACTGTCCTCAGAGTTGGGGAGGTGTCTCTCCCAGATCAGACCCTGGCAGGATCACTCTGTTGTTGCTGGATCTTTGTAGGAAGTGACCCTGTGTGGCTCCTCTGGGACTGCCCCACCCAGGGAGTTCTGGCTGCAGGATCAGCTCCAGAGTGTGGCATGCCCAGATCAAACAGCAAGGCGTGGGATCGGGCACCCGGTGGCCTTTGCAAAGGGAGCCCGTGTCTCCAGCAGTCCTGGAGGGTGCAGATCAGAGCCACATGGGGTCCCAGCAGGCAGCAGGCTGAGGCCAGGTGTGGCACAGATCAGCATTGCACTGGAGTCCTGGCAGATTTCCTGGCCAGGCACAAATCAGCACCGCACAGGAGACCCGACTGACTTCGTGGCTGTTGCTGGAGGTGGGCCAAGGCCCAGCAAGGGTCCTGGCGGAGTTCCTGGCTACTGCTGGCAGCGGGCTAAGGCCCAGCAGGGTGTCAATCAGGGCTGCACGAGTGTCACTAAGGAGTGGAGTTCCTGGCCGCTGTGGGTGGCAGGCCTGGGGCATGGATCAGAGCCGGCAGGGGTACCAGCAGGCAGCGGACCTAGGCTGGGCAGGGCTCAAATCGGCACCTCACAGGAGACCTGCGGACTTCCTGGCCACTGCTGGTGGCGGGCCAAGGGCCTGCAGAGTTCCTGGCCACTGCAGGTGGTGGGCTGAGGCCCGTGGGGCACAGATCAGAGCTGCTTGGGGGTCCCAGCGGCGTCCCTGGCCTGGGGACTGGCGGGGGCTCAGTGGGGCCCCAGAGTCTCTTACCTGGTGGGCTGCCTCTTCCAGCAGATAGGGAGGGTGAGCTCTGCTCTAGTCCTCCCCCCTCATTTTCAGCAGAGGTCAGGCTTCTGGTGCGTCAGGTAAGGGGGGAAGGGTACCCTGGAAGTTCAGCATGGCAGAAAACTTTAGTTCAGTTTTTCTGCCTGAAGCTTGGTTTCTTGAAGATGCAGCTTGCCTCAGAGGAGACGTGCAGTTATCACTTCTCTCTCTCTCGCTGGGCTCCCCATCTTCAGCTTAATTGGGCAGTTTCTGGAGGTTATCTTTTCTTTTGGATAGGAGCCTCTGCCGGAAGCTGCTTCCAGGCGGCCATCTTGCCCCTCCCCCCTCCATTTTATTTTTTAACTAAATTAAATAGAACAAGAGAAAGTTCCTAGTACAGAGCAAGCATGTGACAATAATGGCTGATACTGATTGAGTGCAGTGCAGAGCATGGTGCTGAGTGCTTTCCACTAGTTATTTCATTTAATTCTCACAGAAGAGTTAGGAAATAGGCACTACTGTTTCTATAGAAGAGGAAACAAAGTTTGGAGAGCCATGTGGCTCCTAACAGGTATGGAGACCTAGCGCTCAAACCTAGGGCTATTGGATTGCAGAACTCATGTTCTTCGGGTTTTTTCTTTCTTTCTTTCTTTTTTTTTTTTAAAGGCAGGCAAAGTTTTTTGCAAAGTTTATTGCAAAAGAGAAAGACAAGCTTACAATGTAAGAAAGCAGGATACAATCTCCATAGACATTGAACAGGCTTCCATTACCAGGGCAAGTAGGCAAAGGAGCCAAAACTCATACTCTTAACCATTATGCAACTGATTTTGATAAATATATTTATAAACAAAGGAGTAAAAGTTCTATTGTAAGTAGGAAGAGAAAAGGAGTTATACACAAGCCACAGCATCAGTGGCTTAAAACAACAGAGACATTGAGTCATCTTATGTAATAAGGCTCGAGGTGGGCAGGTTCCAAGTAAAGCAGGCTCCTGCTTTTCTTCTCTGCCATCTCCCTGCGCTAGCTGTGTCATAACAGCTGCCACAGCTCTAATTATGTCCTCATATCCCAACATTCCGAGAAGGCAGAAAACCTTGTATGTCTTGTGAACGTCAACTTTTATCAGGGTGGAAAATCTTTCCTAGGACCCCTTAGCAAATTTTCTCTCACATTTCACTGATCTGAACTGAGCCACAGATATACATACCATTAAAGCAAACCTAGGCAAAAGGAGAAATGGATTGCATGGCTGACTCAGACAAGGACAACCCTGGCTGTCCATTCTAATCACTTGGAGGTTTGTGTAAAACCTGTCTCACCTTCCAAGATTCTTATATATTTAGTTGGGGTGTGTTGAATATATCAGTATTATTTTTTGATTTTTTTTTAGAGATGAGATCTCTGTCGGCCAGGCTAGCATATGGTGGTGATACCATAGGTCACTGCAATTCAGACTCGTGGAATCAAGGGAGCTTCCACCTCCAGCTTCTGAGTAGCTTAGATTTATAGCTTGTATAACCAACTAATTTTTAAAATTTTTTGTAGAGATAGGGTCTCACTATGTTGCCAGGCTGATCTCCAACTCCTGGGCTCAAGAGATCCTCCTGCTTCAGCCTCTCCAGTAGCTGGCACTATAAGCACCCAACACACCTGGGTAATTTTTCTATTTTTAGTAAAAATGGGGTCTCAATCTTGCTCAAGCTGGTCTCAAACCTCTGAACTCAAATGATCCTCCCTCCTCTGCTTCCCAGAGTCCTAGGATCACATGTGTCAGCCACTGGACCCAGCTTTATAATAGTTTTGATCCAAGTCATCAAGCTTGCTGTCTAAATGGGGGAGATTATACCAAAGAGGTTAAAAGACAAATCAATACATTTCCAATTATGATAAGTGCCATGAAGGGAAACAATAGGTTCCTATGAGAGAATTACAGGGCAACATAATTTAAATGAAAACTATTTCAGGAAAACTATTTCACATTAAAAACAGACAAGTATAAAATTCAGATTACATTCCTTTAATTTCCTCACTTTTTCTTCACTATTCTCTCTTCTGGCCAATTAGGTAAAACTTCTAGGAAGACCTACCACCTTGCATGAGATTTTGACAGGCAAGTGAAAAGGGCTGAAATGCTAATCTAGAGAAGCTTTCTTCAAACTGTTGGCTAAGCAATTCACTTACAGATTGATTTGCTTTGTCTTGTTACATCCTCCATCTCCCTGTTCTGTCACCCACTGCCTATTCTGTAATTGCTCCATATAGGTTTTCCAACATACATCTTGTATTAATTAGCTTGGGCTGCCATAAAAGAATACTGTACACTAGGCGACTTAAAGCAATTTACTTTCTCACAGTTTTGGAAGCTGGAAGGACTGTCTTCTTGGCTTGCAGAGTCCTGCCTCCTGCGTCCTCACATGGGAGAAGTCCAAGAGCTCTGGGGTCTCCTCTTCTTTATACGGGGTGGACATAAAGTTCCTGTGCAATCTGCTACATTAAACTGTTTTAAATTGCACAGGAACTTTATGTCCATCCTGCATAAGGGCACCAGGTCTTTTGGATCCGGACTGTATCCTTATGACCTCGTTTAACCTTTATTACCTTTAAAGGCCCTATCTTAAATATAGTAATATGGAGGTTAGGGCTTCAACTACAAATTTTGGAGGGACAAAAATGTGTATCTTTTGTTAGATTTAGTCCTAAATATTAAATATATTTGATGGTCTTATATATGGTTTTATTTGTATTACCACATTACTTAACACTTTTAAGTGTTTTGTGGTATATGTAATTAATTTTTGTATATTGATTTTGTAACAACTTGTTTTCATAGAGAAGATAACATATAACAGACTTAAAAATATTACCAAATGTTGACTTTTTTTGAAAATTTTATTTCACATTACTACATAGAGTTAAGTTTACAAGTGGTCATTACATTAGCCCTCTTATCTATGTACACATCTGTTAGTGGAAAAAAACAATTCTGTACAATATTTTAGTAGTTACATTATTAGTAAGGGATAGAGAAATAGTAAACATTGAAGAACTCCCAATGCATTGCTCCCAGAATAATCACTCTGGGGAAACACAAGAAACTAGGCAATAAAGGAAAATTTCCTGTTCACTCATTGAAAAATGCTAATGGCATTTTATGATGAGATAAATGCTTTAAGTTAATACAGAACCTACAGGGCAAAGAATACTATATTAGTTGTATTTTTGCACTTAAATATTTGCTGTATGGTGCTACCCATTAAACTAACATTTACTAATACATAAAATTTTAAGTATGAGTTCTCAAAGCAGTTGCATGATATTTTGGTATAGTGTCTGGTGTGCTTTATCCATTTATCTTTTCTTCTTTCATGAGGTTTAGTGGGACTGTGCAATGCTGGAACAGTAGTCCAGAATGTCCTGAATAGTGAATTCCATTGTAACACCAGATCCAGGGTAACACCGAGCTATCAAACCTTCAAAGTGCTTATATTGGCGTATAAATTCATCTTGCATGGAGTGCCACACCACCTATTATAAAAATAAAAATCACTAAACTATGAACAGAAATAACACATAATCACATATGGGAAATAACATCAAGATATATTCTAAGAATTTGGCATAGAATAGTAGTTAAGAACATGTAGAATTCTAGCTCCTTAAAAATTTTTTTTTTGTAGAGACAGGCTCTCACTATGTTGCCCAGCCTGGTCTCAAACTCTTGGCCTCAAGAGATCTTCTCACACTGGTCTCCCAAAGCCACATGAGCCAGTGCCCCTGGCCTCTATTCTAACTCCTTTCACTTACAAGATGGGACCTCTATCTATGATATCACTGTTGTGTGCCTCAAATTCCTCATCTATGAATCAGAGTAATAAGTTCATCATAAGTTTTTTTGTGAGGATTAAATCAGTGAATGCAGATAAAGTGCTTAGGACAGCATTTCACACAAGTAAGCACTCATTAGCTACTATATATACTCCAATAACACAGATCTAGATATACACAGTTATGGATGGAACGAACAGTAGTGATTAAAGGAAGTACAACAGTTAACACCTCAATTTCATTTCTGATAAAATTAAAAATTTTCTTTATCTAAAATCAATGAGGCAAAACATTGCCTGATGCAATGGAGGTCACCGAAAAGAATCAGGCCTGCTTTCTGCAATCGAGTGACTTGTAAGCAGCAGTGGAGACTCACATGTAAACAACCATCAAGACACAACGTGACACATGTCACATAACAGCTGTGGCGCTTTCTGTATGGCACACGCCATTCTGTTTAAGTCTCGTGCTGACCTGATGATGGTGGGTATTATGATCATCAAGCCCTATTTGACAGCTGAGGGAATATATTCTTTAGAATTTTTTCTTGTAAACCCTAAATGTCATAAATCCTAAATTCCTATCAACTTAATACTAATCACTATTCCCTAATGGTATTAGGTTTTTGGCTTTTCACTGTTTAGCTAATGCTATTCTTATACCTACAACACCCCCTGCCCCATACCCAAACCCCACTTGATCTGTAAAAAAACTGACTTTCAAAGGTTAACACAAATAATGCATATCCTTCAGGAAACCGTTTGTGATCTTGACATCAGAATTACTTTCACTCATCTCTGGGCCTTTCAATATAGTATATAAAGAATGACAGCTTAATTCACGGTTTAAATACATCTCCACTACCACAGTTACCGGATCTTGATCATTACTCCACCTCTCTAAGCTCTGATTTCCCTATCTATGAAACAACAATGACAGTAATAACAGTGTGGCCAAGTAACTTGTAGCTTCATCTGGACCCAAATTATGAACCTGTTCCTAACTCCAATCACTTAACGAATCAAACCAAAGAAAAACAAACTTAAAGCCTCACCATAAAATAATAGAAATACAAAGTAAGCAGGAACAGCCACGTAAGCATATATAAGTATTATTTCTTTCTTCCTTACAATTCATTAATCTGGTCTGTACTTTACAGAACTTTCTTCCCGCTCTAGGTCTGTAGCATTTATAGACAAATATTCAGAGAAAAGCATTTATTGTCAGAATCTGTAAGCCAGGATGGTCAAAAGAACTACGCATACCTGAAGTAAGTTCTCCTCTTCACATAAATGTTTGTCGACCTTCTTGTACAGGTTATCTAGACCTTTTTTTACTTCTTTTCCAGGATACTCTTTAATTACTTTACGAAGTTCTTGTTTATTAAATGCAAGTTGGTAGCTTACTTCCTCCTCTCTGATACCCTGTGCTACGCGAGCTTCAACGCCTTCAAAGAAATGCTTCAAGGAAATGAAAAGAAATGATGAACAAGACTTGGATTTATTATTGCTAATTTTTTTAAAAATCTAATTACAAAATAGTATATACTCACTGTGTGATAAAATAGGGTGTGAAAGTATAAAAATAAAATCACAGTCACCTATTCTCACAACTTTCTGTTAACATTTTAGATGTGAAAAAGTACATGAGACCATTAATTTCATTTCTTCATAGGTTTTAAGTGGTTGTTATGGCATACAGAAATAAATTGCTTTTAAGTTTATTCTGAATCCAGCCACTTTATCAGAGACCAGTAATTTCAACATATTGTATAAAGGCAATGATAATCTTGACTCTTTCTGGATCTCTTATTTCTGTTTCAGGTCTGGCTTCACTGGCTAGAGCTTCAAGAATAATAGTAATAAAGGATCTCGCAATGTTTCTCTTGTGAACTGTTACAGGGAATGCATCTGATGCTACAGCTGCATATCCTGCAGGCTGTTGGGAGGCCCAGATAGGTAGAGTAAAGGAGTGTGTGTCTGATCTTAAATTTTAGTTTGTAGCTTAATCTGGACCCAAAGAATTATTAGTTCTGTCTTTTAAGTAATCATCTGAATTATTGACAACAAATACATATTCTTAACTAGGCTCTAATTTCAAATTAAAAACATGTAAAAGAGGACTAATCATATTGTAGACAAAGTTAGCTGGAAGGGTTACTTACACTTCTTCTCTGTTGAGAGTTCTCTAAAACCATCATTTCTTAACTTTAATTATCAGACTTGCTCTAAGAAATGAAGGGAAATGATGGGAAGGAAAGGAAATGACAGGAAAGGAAGGGGCAATGTACAAAATAATTTTTCATTTTTATCTTGATAATGTTTTTAAAATCTTCACCTAAGCTAGGCATAATGGTTGGTCATTTATGCAGTAAAAAACAAGAAACAGTTGGTATAATGGAAAAACCTAATCTGGGCTCATCCTCCAGCTTTGTTTTCTGTAAGGTGTCAGGAAGTTTTACACTTTCAATTTCCTCATTTGTGGATTGTACTATCTTAGTTCACTTCGTTTATGATAATTAAAAAAAATGAATGGATAATGGAACAATATTAATAATTATTAACCAGTACATTATTAATAATAAAATTATAAAATACATATTATAACAGATAATAAACAATAAACAGAAATACTAGGTTGTCCTTAATGTCTCTATACATAGGGAAAATGGGAAATTGTAGCTAATTGTACATTTATAAAATATTCATTATCGAATTTTACAAAACATTTACAGAGCATTTTCTATGTATTGGCTACTTCTTTATAAAATTTTATAGTGAATATTTGGTAAATATAGGTACATTTAGCTACAATTTCCCACATTTTCTATATATCGTGACTTTGTGGACACTCTGAAATATATGGATAAAAGCAATAATGTATAGCTAGCAGTGTCTGCCACAAAGGCACCTTCAATAACCAAGTCCCTCCTCCCTTATCCCTGAGTCAATACGAGAAAATTCAAGATAAATGTCTGTGTGTTAATATGCACACAAACGTACACAGGTTTAAACCAGGAAAAAAAATACTAAAGGAAAATAAATTTACGTTTAGTTTTTCAAGAGGTTGTCCTAAAGAATAAATGACGTAAGACTGAAGGTGATCTGTGTATTTCTGTTTGGCTTCTTTTTTTTCAGCTTCTAGACATGAGATTTTCAAACGAGACAGAGTTGCAAAAATATGATGAAAGTTTTCCATCATAACCACATCCCTGGGGGTCTTCTGGCTTTCATTTGCTACTTTCTCCACTAAAATCAAAACAGAAAAAATAAATTAACATTTCTGACATGAGTATGACCATGTTTAGCTATATACAGGTTTATGTGCATATGATTAATTTTTTTTCATTTGTTAATGAAAAATTAAGTACTTTTTTTTAAACAAAATATATTGTACTAGAGCGTTTTCACAATTATCTGAGCATAATACAAAGTCATCCTAAAATATACCATGTATATTTGGAAATTTATACATAATAAAGGTGGCTTTTCAAATCAGTGGAGAATTGAGGAATTATTCAAAAATGTGTTAGGACAACCAAACGGACATTTTGAACATACTACATTTAGGTTCCTATTTCAAATCATTCAGCCAATTCTAAATTGCTCAAGTACTTAAAATGTAAAAAGCAATAAACACATCATCAAGTATTAAAAGAAAATATTCCTAACTGAAAAATAAGAATTTTGTAATAATGTGACCATTCTAAGGATGGCCTAAAACTTAGGAACCATAAAGGGAAAGACAGACAAATGTGACATAAAATTTGAAAAATACTGTAAAGCAAAAGACATCATAAAGAAAATCAATAAAATGCAAATTAAAACAGTAAAATAATTTCTAGCCTATTAGAGGTCGACAAAGAATAAGAAGTTTGGTAACACTTGGTAATATCCAGTATCAGTACAGGTGCAACGGAAACTTCACCAACTGCAGATAGCACTAAAGTGGTATAAGCTTTCTACAACACAATCGCAAAAGCCTTTGATCCAGTTATTCCATTTCTAGTGATTAAAGGAAATTATCTGAGAAGTATACAAAGATACTACACTAGAAACAAACTACTGATAAATGGCTACTAGTTGAAGATGTGGTAAACAGATAATGATACATGAAAGACTATATAATCATTAAAAATTATTATCTACACTCACTGACCAGGAAAGACACTAGGATTATATAGTCCGGCAGCTTCCAAAACACTGTGTCAAAAAACCAAACAAAAAAGCCCTTGTGTCGGGGATAATACAATTTTTACATTAAAGAACACACATAATATGCACACATATAGGAGAGAGGGAGTGACAACGAAGAGTTTGTAAGAACAAAAATCAATCTATTTCTGCACAATGAGATTATAAATGATGCTTATTTTCTTCTTGACTTTTTAAATCTCTTTTCTGATTTTGGGGGGTACACAGTGAGCATATATTATTTTAGAATCAGATAAAGCAAACTTACTTTGAATTAATTTGCTTAAGGTTACACAGACATCATTGTCCCACATCTCTAGAAGGCCCCTGTCAAAATGATATTGTAACCTGGAAGGTCATTTTTTTGTATGTGAGTTTAAGAAATGACTTTCAATTTTGCATAAGTGATAAGACTGTATAATCCCTAAAATGTACTTTTTTCAACTTCAAGAAATCTTTAATTCTAGAAAACCTAAAAAAAGACTATAGAATATGGAAAATAACAAGTATATCTGTCCCCAATTTGAGTTGCCAATAATGAAAACAATAACCATAAAAAATTCTTTAGACTATGACAAAAGCTTACCATTAACAAAGACTCCTCTGATAAGTTTGGTGTATGCTTTATCTAGGTCTCCACGGCGCTCAGCATTTTTAAAGATTGATTCTGCAAATCCAGCAAATTCTTCAAATTCAGTAACAAAAGGAAGAATTCCTACTTTACTCTTCTTTGAAATCTTTACTTCTTCCATTTGTCTTATTTGGTTACTCTAAAGTTAGGCAGAAAGCAAGGGAGAAAAAGAGTCAAACAACTTAAAAACTACATATAATTAAACAGTCAAATATATATTATGGTGTACCTCAACATTCTGGATGCCTACTAACTAAAGATGAATCACAGGAATAACTAAGAAAAATTAATCCTATCGGTCAAAAAACATTTTTCTAATAGGTCTCATTTAAGAAAACTGAAAAAATAATCTAAATTATTTAAAACAAAATATAATCAAGGCTTGTGAACCTCAAGTTTTTGTTCAAAGTAAAAATAATTAATATATGTTTGTATTATTTATAAAAGACAAGGAAACTAGCCATACTGGGTTAAAGTAGAGCAGACGTCAGAGCATTACAGGGTCTCCCCAGGTAACTTCTGGCCAAGTTTGAGAACCACAGACATTTTCAATTCTCATCACTCTAAAATTTGTTTGGATAGACAGGTTCTCTGCTTTGGGGGTGAAGTATCAGAGAGGGAGGATAGGCATTTCTATATGGATTTGCATTGTATAGATAGAGTTTTCCATATATTACCTAAGTTAGTTCAGCAAAACACTTGTGCAGGAAGATAACAAAGAGCAAGAAAAAATGTTCCATGCAGACAGAATCCAGACATCTGTGTTCAGAAAGATCCATGGATTCAATTATGGCCCTATCTAATTCTCGGGGAATCTAAATCTACTCACGGTGAGAATCACAATGCCAAATACTATTGGGTCATTTCCACTTCTACCTACAATTCCAGTGTATTGGTATTTTGGGGGAATAACCTAAAAATCATATGACATGTGGATTAGAAAAATAATTATCTCTAGGCTGTAGATATAAATATAAGAAAGCCCTTGAGCACTATAATAGAAACTATTTCATCTCATATTTACTAATGCTCCACTTCGTCAGTATTGATAACTGTGAGGTACAAAGACGAATGTAGCAGAGAAGACAGTGGTCAGACTGTACATGCGGGAACCTGCCTTACTAAACACTGACCTGGGGAAAGTAACTTCCCCTCTCAAAGCACCTATCATATTGAGCAGGGTGAGGAATAGATGAGAAAGTGTGTACAAAGTACTTGAACTTGTGCCTGGTGTAAGTCAGGAACGTGGGTCTGTTGCTCTTATTAAGCTAGGTGTAAGTTTTGTTTTGTGTCACATTCTGACAAGAATCATCCAAATTTCTCTTAAGCTGTAAGTATAGTACTTTACAAAGTACGATGACAAAGGAAAGAACTATGACCGGGTGCCCGATCACACCTCCCCCACCAGGACAGGGAGGTTATTCAGTGTTTAAAATTACAACTTTGATTTGGCCACATATCAATATATTACTTGTCTATCCTTCATCCAGGGCAATTTATAACTAACTCACATAATTCTCAAAAGTTACAGAGTACACATCTTCATCACTATAGTGTGAGGAATAAATAATAAACTAAATACGGTTAAGAAACATGGTAGGCTACAGAATCCACAGCCTGGGAGCACGTTCTCATTTTAGCTCCAGTTCAGCTGAGGCTAGCTTTCTTAAGAATGAAATGGCCACTTGCTATCTGTCCCATTTTCTGAAGCCATCTGATATTCGTGCTTTTTGTTCAATAACCTAGATTTATTCTTTACCTTTTCAACTTCTTTATATCCTAGGTCCTGCTTTTGCCCCAAAACCCAAAATATAACTTACTGAGCACATATAATCTACCACATGCCAGGAGGAGACCTGAATTAACATAAATGAGAGGCATGAAAGGCAGAGGAGGAAGTATCCTTCTCTTTAGTAGCAAAAGGGTGAGGATAGAGTAAGAAAACAACAAATCCAAGTGATACGTTCAATTGTTTCATTAAATCAATGGTTGCTGATCAGTAAACTGAGATGTCATTTACCCAGTGGCTATCTTAAGCAGCTGCTATCACTCTGTCACTCATCTCAGATCTTGCCAACATTTACAGCATAAGAGGAAAAGAAGCTGGCATGGCCATCCAACTAACTCTGTTCAGCCAGACTGCTGCAAACACCTTGCTTCAAAGCTTGAGGGACATCAACAACAGATCTTCAAGAGAATGCCGGAGATCCCTTGATTCCTATATATTTACTTTTTTTTTTTTTTTTTTGGCAGTGATTAGGGTTTGAAGTTTTTTTAAAAAAAACTTACAATGCATTTATCAAAGTTCCTTTTGACAGTCACCAAGACATTTCCCAATGTAGTACTTAGAAAAGAAGCAGGGTCCACATTTTGTGCAGTCCACACATGATGACTCATTTTGACTAGCATGTAAAGGGAGTTAAAGCTATCAATTTTATCTCCTAAGGCAATTAGATTGTTCAGTTCTGGCTCAATGCAGCGAAATATTTTAATCATCATTTGGCGGATCATATCTTTCCTGTTCAGAAAACATACAAAATGTAGAAAGTCATGGCAAGCAAATGTGAATTCACCTTTAACTTTAATGCACTGAGTATATATAAAAATAACTAGACTACCACAATGAAATTTCAATAAAAAATATCCAAACATGATGAACTAATTATTCTACAGCAGCTTCTGATCTAAAAATATTTTACTGAAGTTAAGTTTTATCACTCACGTTAGTTTATGTCATTTGTAAAACGGGGTCCAGACCCTTGTGCCCTGTGAATTCTAAGAAAGAGTGCAATTCAAAAGCTACCTCCTATTATCAAACATCAGAATTGACCACATTTTATTTATGATTATTGCAACAAAGAAGAACCATATAATAGGACCAATTTTAATCCAGTAAAATGTTCGATAATACAATGGACACACATGTCAGTGACTGAGTGCTATCCGGTTACTGAGAATTATCTGGACCCCTCAGTGAACTGCACTCCTCTATGCTTCAATGTAAAGTTTTTTTTCCCCCAGAATAAATAGATCATAACAAACATACTCAGATGACACAGGCAGTGGCACGCCAGAATTATATTGCCGTGTATATGTTCCTCCATCCAGGTCCTCTGCTTCAGTCTGCAAAAATTAGTCAGGCACTTTACATAACAAAAGACCAACAATTTGACTAGTTTATATAGCAAAAGACTGCTCAGCTTTAAAATTCCCAGGAAAGAATACATTGTGAAAAATAATGATTTTTAAAAGTAGCATTACTAATAAAGCTAGCTGTACAATCTAGCGTGTTATTTAAAGACATTTATGAAATCTTTAAAGACCTGTTCTTAGATTTCATCTGATAATTTTTATGGGGTGACAGTGGTATCAGTGTGAGGGTGCAGGAGGGTGCAGAAGGCTGGGGAGAATGGGATATGGGAATGAGAGGGCAATTCAACAAAAATATAGAACACCCAAAAACAATTTTCAAAAGAGATCTTAAAAATTAAGGAAACCTCATTAATCATTCTAATAAAACTTCAGAATTAAAAAAATGCAATCGAAAATTCTTACAGAAGACCTCAAGTAAGCAAATTTGCCACCAATATCACCATTGACAAAGACAAACTCCAAACCATTTGAAGTAACAGTGAATTTCTCATTTATTTTGTGACTGCCTTTTTTGTTTTGAGACAAAATCTCACTCTGTCATCCATGCTAGAGTGCAACAGCATCATCATAGCTCATAACAACTTCCAACTCCAGGCTCAAGTGATCCTTCTGTCTTAGCCTCCCACGTATTCCCATTGTGATTGCTACCATGTCCAGCTAATTTTTTCCATTTTTAGTAGGGGTGGGGGTCTCACTGTTGATCAGACTGGTCTCAAACTCCTGAACTCAAGCTACTCTCCTGCCTTGGCCTCCCAGAGTGCTGGGATTACAGGTGCGCACCCCTGCACCTAGCCAATGACTGCTTTTTATAGGCTAGTTTCCTTGAGGCCTTAAGGAGACAACCTTAATATAAAAGTGACTATTTGCATTGCACTTTAAAATTCTCCAAAATATTCTAGAAAATCTCTCATTTTATTCTCTTACATTTACACCACCCAAAAGGCATGTGAATGGGTATTATTATATCCAGTTTACAGAAAACTGGGGATCAAATAATTGGTTTAAGATTTCATAGCTATTTAGTAACAAAGCCATAGAAAGATTCAGACTCACATCTGAGGCCTCACTTTCTTTTCTCTTTTTGCTATACCAGTGGTGTACACACTCAAATATCATCTTTCTCTTTGAATTATATTTTTCCTTGGTAACTACTAAAATTGCTTTTGTATATAATATTCTTTGCAAAGTAAACTCAGACATTTTTTCACCTCACTAATTTAGAAAACATTTAGGTTTACAACATTCTGAAATAGTAAATTAGCTGCCCAAACTCCAACTATTATAGTTTTTACTATCATGGGGTATGTATGACAAAAAAAATCGTTTTAAAAATTCTTACATCAGGGGCGGCGCCTATGGCTCAGCAAGTAGGGCGCCGGCCCCATATACCGAAGGTGGCGGGTTCAAACCTGGCCTCGGCCGAACTGCAAAACAGAAAAATAGCCGGGCGTTGTGGCAGGTGCCTGTAATCCCAACTACTCGGGAGGCTGAGGCAAGAGAATCGCCTAAGCCCAGGAGTTGGAGGTTGCTGTGAGCTGTGTGACCCCACGGCACTCTGCCAAGGGCGATAAAGTGAGACTGTCTCCACAAAAAAAGAAAAAAAAAATTCTTACATCAGTTGGCCCTGAATTAAGGCCAGCAGTTTGCTGAAGCCGTTGGTTTCAAGCAGGAGCCTAAAGAATTACCTTTCTGTGGTCCGTTGGCCATTTCAGAACTTTGGAAGTGTAATGGTCAAGTCATTAGAAAGAAACAGTGTGAGTCATTGGTGATAGATGTAGGCTAGTATTTATTTGCAGTCTTAATACTGGGGTTCCAAAATAGCCATGAAATACTATTAGACTTATCTCAAGAGGATACTTAAGTTATTCGCTAGAATTATAATGCTAAAAATGTGATTTTTTAAGCTAGAATAATAATAACACTTTGAACATTGTGATCTTCATGAATAAAAGATGCAAACTGTAAATCTTAATTATAGCCCCCCCAAAATACTGTGGGTTTTTACCCAAAATAAAAAGATAATTCTACAGTTAAAAAAAAAAAAAAATCCTTACATCACAAATTCTGTTTTGATAATGAAATTATGACCACATACTTATTAATTAGGTCATAAATACTAGCCAAAATAAACGTGAGCCATACCATAGTTCCAGGCATACTTTGATGCTGCTGCAGTTTGAAGAATTTACTTATGAAGTCCTGTTCTGCCAGACATAGGGGTTCCAATTCACTTAGTACCTGTTCGAAGATCTGAAGAAAATCAAAATGATCCTATAATAAAAGAACTGCACCAAAGGCTTAAAATAACATTTCACATTTTACTTTCTTTTCTGCAGGGACCATGGATCTGTAATCTTAACAACCTCTATTCACAGATTTATATTCTCAATAGAATCCCAAAGACAAATTCTTCCAAGATTGACAGGGCAATGCAGTATTAACAAGGTACAAGAGGGCCATACAATATACGTAAAATAAATCTCACAGTTATTCCCTTCAAATCTGGAAAGAGGAACACAAAGATAAATTCTTAACACTTATTTTATGCAGCAAAGCAGAGCATGTAAGCGTCACATGAGCTATTTTATCTTTACCTTGTAGTTGCTCAAACAACTTAAGATTTGAGACACAAGTACTTTACAATTTATAATAAACACATTTTAATAAGCTTTAATGTTATTTAATTGATAATTCACATTTTAGTTATCATTTAACTGATAGTTTTTTTTCAGATTCCATTCAGAATCAAGAGTAAGTCATGGTTAATGATCGACACAGCCAAAAGAGGCTGTCTTCGAACACAGTTAAAGCAATCACAAACTGCTGTTAGAAAACAAAACTAATGTTAATGTTTAAGAAGTACCTGTTATTTTATTTTACCTTATCAAACTTGGTTCTGTCAGCAACATCGAGATCAGAGGCGGACATGTTTCCCATATCCAACAAGGAAGAAGACTGGGATCTTCGACTTCCTGAACTCTGAACGCTGAGTTTATTCAGACTAGAAGTAGATCCAGTTAGTTTCCCTGAACTTCCATGAAGACCTAAGAAATAATAACACTTTGAACATTGTGATCTTCGTTAATAAAAGATGCAGACTTGTAAGTCAGGACTATTGCTTCCACTGGCTTGGTGTTCCAGAGCTCATGTTAGTGAGTACACTAGTCTACCCCGTGGGACAGGTGTTCCGCGTCCTTATCATTCCCCAAAAGCTGTGCCCTAATCCTAACCATGTTATAAAGAAAAGCAAAAGCACACAGATCCAAGGAACAGCACAGAAAGGGGCCTTAAAGATCACGTAACGTGTGCCCTGCCCAGTCTGATCACAAAGTTGCCTGGGAACATCTCTAGACTAAAGATGATGAGGATTTCAGGATTTTGTTATATTTTGGAAGAAAATGGCCATATCCCATTGTTAACCCATCTCCATATTAAATCAACACATTAGGCTGAGCCACAGAAAACTGCCCATACTTGATTATTTTGCCTGACCATAAAAAAAAAGTCAATTCCATTGAACTTAACATGTTCTGGACTCAGAAACTCTACTTTTCCAATAAATGACTAATTAATCATCCTGTAAAAACTAAACAAAACAAAGAGAAAAAAAACACCCTGAACTGTGTTTAAAATAAAACTGTAATGGAACACATGCATCCGTAACCACATATGAGACATGTGTGTTCACTTATAATTTAGGGTCCATCACAGACATGAAGGGAACTAAAACATGATATCCCATGTACACTAAGAGATGACAGGGTTCAATTTTTAAAAGAAAATGTGATTTTTAAATCCAGAATTAAATATAAACAATGAACAAAATATTTAAAAACATTATTTCTGAATATTTCTCAGTTAACTTTTACTACCTGCTTTTACTATCTGCTAATGGTCAGAAGGGACAAACGGTAATATAATAGAGACGATTACAGACAAACTCTGGCTTCATTATGCAAAATCTGACCATCTCTATAAGAGCTTTTATAGCCTGAAAACAGAAATACAGTGATTAAGTCTCTTCATAAATTTCTGACACAAAGTTCTACTACTCACCAATTAATAGTAACTATATTCCATATTCCCTGGAGATAGCCATACTATTACCACCACGTAGGTTTTCTTTCACCAATACCTGGCAATTCAGCACGCTCAATATTTTTGGTGTTAACTTTTTTTTAAGACAAAAAACTAAGTTCTAGACATTAAACAAACATGCATGGAGACCTGCTAATACTCTAAGCATACTCACTCTCTGTTTCCTGTTTGACAGCACTTTCTTTTCGAGGCAGAGTAGCTGTGATGGATTAGGTTGCAAGCATCAAAGACAAAGACAAGTTAATAAACTGCAATTTGCACAAACCATGCACAAGAGGAAGTTAAAGCTCTCGTTTAAAAGACACATGCAAAGAACCATGAACATCAAGTAACAAGAGGTGCAAACACATTTAGTTGGTCAGCTAGTGTTTGAGAAATTATGAGAGAAAAAATGTACTATTAATGTATTGTTTTTACTCACATATTCAGGTAAAAATACCTTTATTTGTAACCTCTCACACAATTACATTTTTTTAAATTTATGAAGCTGGTACACTTAAATTTAAAAGACAATTTGTAACCTTTGGTTTCCTGAGAAATCCAATTCAAGTAAATAATTTAATACAGTGGAAATTTATTAGACTAAATTGTAGATTTAAACAACAATAATGTTGGTATCCCCTGAAAGCTCCTGAAGGGAATCTCCACTGTACTAAAAAATTTTATCCTACATCTAATAAAAAATTATGAATGGGGCTTTAAAATCATTTTAAAATTAAAGCCAATTATGAAGCTGAATTACTTGTGAACATCCAGAATGAAAGGCATATATCACAATACTAACAATCAGGAAATGTGCAGATGGAATGGTAAAGTCCAGGGAACAGATATAATACATATATAAGAATTTAAATTCTTTTAGGATCACTTGGCATTTCTTTTATTCTAAAACCTCTCTCTTTATAAGATCAATTTTAGAGTTCATTTTGTAAAACATTCTATTGTTTGGTTTTTTTCTTTCTTTTTTTTGTTTTTTTGAGACACACTTTCACTTTGTCACCCTCAGTAGAGTGCTGTAGTATCATAGTTCACAGCAACCTCAAACTCTTAAACTCAAGTGATTTTCTTGCCTCAGCCTCCAAAGTATCTGGGACTACAGGTGCCCAACACAACGCCTAGCTATTTTTTTTTTTTCTTCCGACCAGCTTTGTTTTTTTTTTTAGAGACGGGGTCTAGCTCAGACTGGTCTCAAACCCATGAGCTCAGGCAATCCACCCCCCTTAGTGCTAGGATTAGAGGCATGAGCACTGCACCTGGCCTTCATAAAACATTCAAACTGAAATTACAAGTTGATGTGAAAGGCAAAGAAATAAATCAAAGGATAAAACAGAAAATTAAAAAATAAAATTATAACCTAAAAATATCTTAAAAACAAAGAACAATGTGTCACTTGACACTATCCCTACCAAACTCTAAGGCAAACCCCAAATAGAAACTACTAACTCGTCATACTAGTGACATGTCCATCTTCCCAGCCTTGGCCACCTGAAGCTTAAGGGAATATGGAAAACAAGGCCAGACAAAAGACAGAAACATCAGCCAGGCTTGGTACTGGCACCTGTGGTCCCAGCCACTTGGGAGGCTAAGGCAGGAGGATCACTTGAGCCCAAGAGTTTGAGATTGCTGTGAAAAATGATGTCATTGCACAATAGCCCTGGCCACAGAGCAAGACTCTGTCTTTAAAAAAAAAAAAAAGAAAACGAAAGAAAAGAAAAAAGCCTCAATCTAAAGACATCACAAAGAAAAGATAGTTTCTTGCTACTTTAACATATTCTGAATTATTTGAACTTAGTAGATGTTAAAGACTTGAAGCAAGAGTGGTTCAAAAAGAACCATTTATTACTATATTGATGATACAGTTTCCTTTTGTGAGATAATAGTGTGACAGATTCACACTATTGTTATCAGCATCTATTGTTACCAGCAACTGTGACCCAGAATTTCAGGAGCAAGTAAAAAGCAAATGAATTTAAATTTCATTTATGGTTACTTAATGTTGATTAACTGAAAAGTTATATTTCTAAAATTTAAGGTTTCTATTTTAAAATTATGGATGCTCCTGGACTTACAATTAGATAACATAAGCCCACAGTAAATTGAAAATATTATAAATCAAAAATGCATTTTATATGCTTAAATTATGGAACATCATAGCTTAGTCTAAGCTACTTTAAATGTGCTTGGAACAGTTATATTAGCTTTCAGTTGACAAAATCATCTAACACAAAGCCTATCTTATAATAAAGTGTTGACTATCTCATATAATTTACTAAATAGAATGGTTGTAGTGGTACTTTAAGTACAGTTTCTACTGAATGTGTATTGCTTTCACAACACACATCATCATAATGTCAAAAAACATTAATACAAATCATTGTAAATTAGGGACCATTTGTCTATTACAAATTCATTTACTTTGAATCACTAAAAAGATATTTTTAAAAAAATGTACATTCTATCTTATTCAGAACTTCTCAAGTCATCTGTATTTAATTTTTAGAAATGTAGACTCACAAGTTAGAGCTTCAAAAATAAGCCAAACTATTTTTATCCTCTGAATTGTTTAGCTTTTCTTCTCCTGTAACTGATATAAAAATAATTGATACCGTTATTTTTTCTATACTGGCAATTGTCACAAATTACTCTCCTATTCCTGACTATTTAATAGATACACTGGAGAGAGATAATTTTAAAAGTTTTAAAATTACGAAAGTGCCTTCTAAAGCTGTAGCATATGAATTAAAAATATTTTTAACAAGGGCGGCGCCTGTGGCTTAGCGAGTAGGGCGCCGGCCCCATATGCCGAAGGTGGCAGGTTCAAACCCAGCCTCGGCCAAACTACAAAACAAAAAAATAGCCGGGTGTTGTGGCGGGTGCCTGTAGTCCCAGCTATTTGAGAGGCTGAGGCAAGAGAATTGCCTAAGCCCAGGAGTTGGAGGTTGCTGTGAGCTGTGTGACGCTACCGCAAGGGTGATCAAGTGAGACTCTGTCTCTCTTTAAAAAAAACAAGCAAACAAACAAACAAAAAAAATATATATATATATAAAAACAAGATAAAGAACTTTTCAAGGAGTAAGAAAACTTTAGGTTTCAGGTTAACGCAATGATAACATTAAGATACCGCTGTACTTGATTCATTATATTTTTATTATTTCATTTGTCTTAATGTGAATCTTACATTTGAGGTACTGTAATGATACTGAGATTTATGACCTACTCAAGAGATAATTTTAGAAATATTTCCCTTTTACCTTTTACAGTTCTCTTATACTGAAGAATTTTCTCAAAATAAAATGGTTCACTAACAAGTGGTGACAAATATACTTAATGAAAACATTAAACACATAACTGCATTAATAATATGCTATTTACTCAAATAAAAGCGTAACATAGCCACAGCAAAACACTAACAAGGATATAAACACACTGCTGTTTAAGAACAATTAACCTTTAGGATGAGTTAGCATTTCTGTTTCCAACAGCCTATTGACCCAAGTGTATCAGTATCTTTACCAAAGCATAGTATATTTACACACAAATCCAATCCTTCAAATGTCCGGGACTAGTATAATCAATATATTAGTGCTGCATTTCAAAAAACAGTGATTACAAAATAATTACCCACTAAAGAAAGTCTTCTCCATCCCAGAGAACAGAAACATGTGCTGTCAATTTCAACTGTGTTACCTGATTAACTGAAGTTGCTTAGGACATAGGCTCCTGTCAACAAGCAAATGCTAAACTCATGATTCTAAAGGGAGCTAGGCAGACACACTTGGAGTACACAATGTGGCCACTTAAGGCCAGGTATTGATAGGCACAGAACTCCATCCAAAAGGAACTTAGAGACGGGTACATGCAAGAGCAGAATGTGGCCTCGGCAAATCACCTTCCTCCTAACTTGATGCTCTCACTGCCTATACTTTGTTTCTGTCCACTCAAAATATTTAGAAGCAACCAAATGTAACATTCGTCAAGAACATCTCTTTAGAAAAGTTAAGTTATAATCACTGATGTAATTTTGGTGACAGTTTTATAGCTCCTTGGCAGAGGAGAAAACAAACTTTCTTTTTGATTCAAAATAGCCTGTGAGAAGTAAGAAGCCAGGAATCACTTTCATTTCTCTGTGTTAGAGATCAGTGACTTGCCCTCAATGTTATAAAAGGTCTTTCAGGGAAACCAGAAACTGAACCTCAACATGTGTCTCTCAGTCTGATACTCGACTCCACTGCTCTTCATTTTCTCACCAATTGCCTTTCTTGTGAATATATATACATATACATATATATATATAACACATATATATACATATTATTATTATTCTAATTGCAGCATGAATACACAATTGCTGTCATATTCACGTTCTGTTGTGTTTTAATTAGTGAAAACCATATTTACAGATATATATACTTGTTCTACTGAAACAGCTATAAATCAAGCCAATATATCAGACTTTGAATTTTGTTAATTTTACTATATTTTCTTCCACTCTGCTTTAAAGTCTTAGAATTATCTGTCATAAGTAAAACCATTTTTAATAGGAAGACAATGAATGGACATGCCTAAGCTTACCAAACTTCTTGCTTTCTTTAGTGGTGCCAGTCATCTTGATCTTCACAACTTCAAAGAAATCTTTGATTTCTCTTTCATATAGTCGGGATAAATAATCCATATAATTCTAAAATAAAAGTAACATACATCTTTCTTAATAAACACTTATAAAAATTTCCATTTTTTTCACTCTCCCCAAATCCTTCATGCTTATTTTAAATTTTGTGATCCAAAATTTTGATGCATTTCATAGGATATAAAAATAGTCTATTTTCTTATTTAAAAAATTGAATATGCATCGTAACATTAACAATTAATAAAAACATGAAGTCAAACATAATCATACTTACATGTTCACTTTTCTGTATTATCTTGTGTATACTTTATTATCATTATAATCATACTACATAGGATATCTGAATCAGTACAAACACATTTTTCCAGTATCATGCTGTAATGACAGCACAATATTATGTTTTTGTTGGGGTGCCATAATTTAGTAAGCCAGTCCCATAACATAGGACACAGAATTGGTTTCAATGGTTTGCTAAGAGAAATAATGTTACAATAAGATTTCACCTCCAATGACTTAGTTTCCTTGGAATAATTTCTGCAGGGTAGAATTATGGGTCAAAAGAGTATGGGAATCTTTACAACTATTTTTTCATCTCGCCATGTCACTTTAAAATTGGATTTATACCAATAATAAACAGCATCAGTGGTAATAAAGGAGAACATTTTATTTCACTGAGTCTATTACCCTCAGTAGGTTATTTTCTGTAAGAGTTTAATTAGTGCTCTCACAGTTTTCATAATTGAATCATTTATTTTCTTAACACATTTGACTAATTCTTGCTTAAATAAAAACATTCATTATTTAGCATACAAACTCATTTTTTCATTTTATCTGCTTATTCTCACGTAAAAATATCTTACATTCTCAGGAAGGATTCCTCAACAGTGGAAGATCATTTGTTTTTCCGAGTCCTATGTTAAATGCCATACACAAGAGTTTGATTAAATTTAAATAAATCCACAGCAGAAAATTTGTACCTAGCTATTCTTTTTAAATTTACCATGGAATCTATTATTTCAAATTAACATACCTGCTTTTAGAACAGGTTTACCTTTAACAGATCAGGTGTACCTTTCACAAGGTACATTACGTAAATATTTGTATATTAACTCATAGTTCATCACTGGTTTTCTTAGATTATTTTAATAATCGTTGTAAAATAGTATTTTGACTAAGTATAATATAGATCCTGCTCCTTTTAAATGTGTAGGACATACCGATGTCCCACATATTCTCTGTAAGAAAATTGAAGTCAAATGAGCAATTCTTTGCTACAATCTTTGCATAACTTTACAAGCAAATAGAAGTTAAAATATACCTTACAATTCCTATATCATCAGGCTTGTCTCACTCTCTCAATGGGACTCACATGACCAGACACAATTTTTTTCTGGTACTCAACAGAACTCACTGATGGAAAAGGCCATGACAGGTATTACCGTATTGGCTCATTAACTTAAATACTCTACAATGGCTCTCACTGTAAGTACAGATTCCTCTTAACAGCTTGTATATAGCGCCTAACTTAATAATTAGCTATCTTGAGTTTAAATACTGTTATCCTAGCAGTCTTTCCAGTTTCAATTTGTGCTAAGTATAAAGTCTTCAGAGACCTCAATGTTTCACTTTTTCCTCACACAGTAAGACAAATTCTACAAAGGTGCAACTCAGGCGAGAGAAGACACCTGAGTAATCTTCAAGACGGACTATGACTCTGAGGAGATTATTAGAAGAGGAAAGCTCATTTCCTACCTAAGCAGGATGCACCATGTCCACTTACTACCCCACACGTATGACCCAGAGTCACAGATAGAGACTGTGGAAGGAATCTGGGCGGTTGAGCTACCTCTACTTTCCACAGGCTCTAATTATGTACAGCAAAAGTCAGGGTTTTGCTTACATTCAGCCTAAGCACAGGTGGGGACAGTGCTAATAATTATTATTCCTGAAGAATTTGGAACAGATTTTTCCTGTTCCTGCCAAAAAATGTGAGTACACCCAGCCAAGTACAAATAGCTAATTGCACTTAAGTATTTCTTACTAAACAAACACTAGTTTGTCTGTTTCCTTTTTTCTTCTTTCATTCCTTTCTTCCTTCTTTTTTTTTTTTTATGAAATTCCTTTCTTTAAAACACTGCAGCCAAATTAGGTTATGAGGTAAAAAATACATTACTATCAAAAGCTCAAACCACAGTACCAGAGTTTTTTATGAAACTCCTTTCTTTAAAACACTGCACCAAATTAGGTTATGAGGTAAAAAATACATTACTAAATGTATTTAGGAGAGTAACCAGAGTTTTTTATGAAACTCCTTTCTTTAAAACACTGCACCAAATTAGGTTATGAGGTAAAAAATACATTACTATCAAAAGCTCAAACCACAGTACCAAGTGAAAGTCCTGAGAAATAGTTATTTTCATTGAAAAAGCCCACTCATCAAAAATACACTGTGAGCAGAGAATAATTCCACAACTCATAACTAGGTTGGCTAGAGTCTTGTTTCTTTACATTACATTTACAAATACTGCATTATACATAAAGATAGGCCAAAAACACCAAGAACACAATTAGGCAACAGATTATTGATTATTATTTGAATATTCATTAGAGACAAAGCACTTGTTGGCACAAAACTCTTATGGAGATATAATTTACGATTAATTATTCAAAATGTTAATTCTCCTAAAACTCTAAAAAAGCAAAGAATTCCAGTAATATAAATATTTTTCCTTAAGATATCTCTAAATCAAAGTTATGCTGAATGAAAAAAAGATAAACTGTAACAATAGAATCGCATAACACTTAATTAGCTAATTCTGAGGAACAAAAAAAATCTTATCTAAAATAGCTAGCCAAACAAGATGTATGTAAATACGTTAGAAGTTAAATTTTTAAAAAAGCATTTTTAAAATTATAATTTTTAACTCAGCCCTACTATGAACCAATTCATAGCTTTCATCCAATTATAGTCTAAGAATATTGGGAAGGGGGGGGTTGGGAAGTGGGAGGATGGGTGGAGGGAGGGTAATTGGTGGGACTACACCTACGGTGCATCTTACAAGGGTACATGTGAAATTGACTAAATGTAGAATATAAATGTCCTAACACAATAACTAAGAAAATGCCATGAAGGCTATGTTAACCAGTTTGATGAAAATATTTTAAATCGTATATAAAACCAGCACATTGTACCCCATGAATGCATTAATGTACACAGCTATGATTTAATTAAAATACAGAAAAAAATTATACTTTTTACTATTATTTACTTTTCCAAGTTTTATGTCCCTTTTCTTATGACCTCAGTTTAGAAGTAGAGGAAGCCAGACTTTACTTTTAAATGAGCAAAGGCACTTCAAAGAGAAAACATAGGAAGCCGGATACATAAGCATGATCTACTGTCGAATATGCTGACATCAATGAATTTATGAAAATATACAATTTGCATCTTTCAATATTTTTTCCTTTTATATAGCCACAGAAGGCATGAATTTAAAAAAAAATTTTTTTTTCAATTTGCCTCTTTGTATCACACTTCTCATAAATCTCTTTCTAACCCAGTCTAAGATATCAGATAGACAGAAGTTGCTTTCACATTAGCAATCCTAATTTTTTCATTTCATAGAGACAGAACATATTGCACCTTTCATATTCCAGAATACCTTTTAGGGCCACTTTGTTCATGTAATTATTGTGAATTATTAACATAACTTATGCATTAAGATTTCTTATTTTTAAGCTCCAAATTCATAAAAACTTACAGATAAAAGATTTTCAAATGTTTCTCATGGAATTTCAGAATTTTAGTTAAACTATTCTTTAGTCAGGACTATGTATAATAACTATTAGCTATTTATATATTTTATTTAGCTATGTTAGGGAGGTAGAAATTTTTTGGCTCTACAGTAGAACCTCTATTGCTGACCACCTCCTTGGAACTGACCACCTTCTTAAGTTGACCTAATTTTCATAGACTGGGCATTCACCACATGTATGTATCAGGACAGTAGGCCCAGTTCCTTCTGTTGGCCAACTCCGTATGTTGATCAGTTTGTTACAGTTCCTTGGATGGTCAACTTACAGAGGTTCTACTTTATTTTTTAAAAAGGGATATGATGTCTAATTCCTAAACTCAAGGTCACAGCATAAACACCAGAAAAGTAGTGACCCTATGAATTTCTGCTACAATGGCTATTAAAACAGATTGTAGATTCTTATAGGTGAAATACCTCACTCACACATCTTCACACTTCCTAGTTTCTACACTGTACATAAAGAAATTCAGGAAGTAATCAGAGCATTTAACTAAACTGAATGATGCCTTAGGCTACAGACTAGCTTAAATACTACTTCATATTGAAGTTGAAAATTTGGATTTTCTTTGTCTAAGTAAATAAAATAAATGTTATCCTTGGTTAATGAGCACTAAGAAATTCAATTGTTTTGTTTTGCTAAAAACATAATACATTATTTCAAACTTGAAGAACTAAACACAATGACCTCCCCAACTTTCCCACCAATGACATTTTGATTCCAAAAGATTACACTTTATATGCAGTGAGTACAACTGACATCAAATCCACACCTTTGTTAGTCCTTCATATTTCCCATAGTCTGTACTCTTTAGCCACTCCATCAGCTTGGCATAGCGGAGCAAATCTCTATGAAATGGATGATGATTGGGTAGAGAAAGTTCAACAGAATGTTGAGCAAGAGTTGAACTCTGATCATGACCCTAAAGTGAATGTAAATAAATACATAAATATCATTAACAATACATTGTTACAATTGAAAATTCTAAACAATGACCAAGCAATGACAGAACATAGAAAAATAAAAAATACTCACCAATCTCCTCTATTATCTTGTGCATATCAACTGAAAACTGCCACCATAAAATAACCATGAGCACACAAGAATGGCACTCTGATAAACCAACCATTCATTCCATCTTCTAAAGGAGTTGAGAATGAATGTTTTAATAAAGGTTGTTTCTTTCATACCACATAATGACTGAGTAAATGAACTTCTTGATACAGACTACATTAATAAACACACCAAATTAAGGAAGTTATTCAAAACAAATGGTCTATATTTACAGTATTCCCACTAGCACCTATAATATTTAAAACAGATAAAAAATACAGAATATAGAATTTTAGAGCTCTAGAGGACCACCAATGGCTATATTCAGGCTTTCCAAGATAATCTTTAATAAAAATGTATGGTAGAACCTCTGTTAAGTTGACCACCCAAGGGGCTGTAACAAACTGGTCTCATGGAAGTCGGCAGTCAACGTGCGGAGCACATCTGGTCTATGAGAATTAGGTCAACTTAGGGAGTTGGTCAGTATAAGAAGGTGGTCAACTGTGGAGATTCTACTGCAATTTAAATTTTTCCATTAAAGCAATTTGTTAAATAAATACTAATGATTTTGTTTTTTAACTTTAATAAAACTTTTATTTGAGTTAATTATTAAGTTAACAAACAGCCTTAGATGATGTTATGTATCTTGACTTTTGCTTTAAAAAATACAGATTTGGTAGATCATCTGATCCAATAACCCTATTTTCTAAAAGAAATTGAGGCTCAAAGGTTTAAGTGATTTGCTTAAGCCATGTAGGAAGAAAGCTAGAATTGGAACCTTGGTCATCTGTGTCTTAATTCTGTTTTCTTTTAAAAAACTGTCAAATGAAATAATTTTAACCAGACTCAAGAATCACAACTGCCTACTAGTTACTAGTATATGTAGAAAAAACTTTCCGGTTTTCTTTTGCAACAATCTAGCTCTTCTCGGCTACTTGGTCAACAATAGCCATGGGACTCAAACCTAGTATCAAAAAGACAGGGATGGCTCAGTGCCTGTGGCTCAATGGGCTAAGACGCCAGCCATGTATACCTGAGCTGGTGGGTTCGAATCCAGCCCGGGGCCACGCCCGCCAATCAACAATGACGGCTGCAACCAAAAAATGGTCAGGCGTTGTGGCAGGTGCCTGTAGTCCCAGCTACCTGGGAGGCAGAGGCAGGAGACTCGCTTGAGCCCAGGAATTATAAATTTTATAATTTTGCAATAACTTTGCAAAGCACTTCTCTCACTTAAAACATGGTAAAATTCTATTATGAATATATTTTATAAATTATATATTGTTTTTCTCCCAATATAAGCACATTCTGTAAAAATTTGGCAAACTATAAATTTTCACTACCATAAGAGGAATTAAAATTTATAATAAAATTAGATGACATTGAACACTTTACTATAGCCAAGCACTATTCTAACTGCTAAACACTTAGAAACACATTAATCTTTGTAACAAGATGAATGGTGTAGATACTTTTATCACCCCCATTACTTAGATAAAGGAAGCACATAGAGTTAGTTAATTAACTTCTTCAGAGTAACCCAGCTAGGAGGTGGCTGAGTTAGGACTTTGAACCCAAAAAGTTTGGGTCCAGCCTCCATACTTTTAAGTGCTTTGCTATACTGACTTTCTAACAGAAATGATATGTTTAGGTCAAATTTTGAATAAATTTTCAAGATCTGGGAACTCTTTCCTTCTATGTTATTACATGTTTATTTTTCTTTACTTAAAGAAAAAAAACTCTGATCAAAGTTCAAATTAACATCATGAAAAGTTTAATTCTAATTCTTTCTCAGCTTTTACCAGAGATCTTCAATCTGTGTTTAGAAAAATGTGACATGTGATTAAGGAAATAATTTTTGTAAAATGAAATGAATATGAATGGTCTACTACATAGGTTTATTTTAATTATGATCTTTATATAAATAATGTTTTATAAAAAAATTTCCAAACTTTACGTTTGTAACAAAAAATTCCACAACTTCAGCTTTTTCCTGGTTGTACTTTCAGGTCAGTGCATTTTAGTTCATTTTCATTTTCCCTAAGTTATTTGCATAATCTCATCATGTTGCTGAAGGCAAAAGTACAGAATCATAAGATGGAGAACAAAAAGAAGAGGGTGCACAGAGGGCATCCTTTTCAAAACACATCTTTCAAAAACAACCACGAGAGTTCTCAAAAGCACATATTCTTTATGCAAATATTTCTGAATTTTGTTAGCCTTAATTTGACTGCCCGCTTCCAATATGATCCTACATTATCTACATTATCTGCGATTTTGACTACTTAAACCTTCAGTAAATTCATTTTTGAAATGCACTTATAATCTGTAATATAACCAGCAACTATATTCTATACCTTGCTGTAGAACAGAGGTTCTCAACCTGTGGGTTGTGACCCCTGAAAAGGTCAAATGACCCTTTCTCTGGCGTCCATTCCTAAGACCATCGCTAAAAGGAGGTCTGCCCACAGATGAGTACTCGGCATGATGACATCATCGTACCAACCCCATCACATGCACCCCTACAAATACAGGTATATGTGACAGGGTTGGCGCCATAATGTACTAATGCAGACCAGTCACACGTGTAGAGAGCAGCTACTGTGTTGAAAGCAGCAGTACACTGGAGGTAAAATGACACTTCATGAATTATAATTACTGGGTAAATGTAAAATCATGTACTGTAAAATCATCAACTACTGCAAAAAAATATATATATATCTGTACCATGGGAACTTAATCTGGATGCTGACTGGTCTTTTTATATTCAGCTGTGTTTCATGTGAATACTGCCCCCTTGTGATAGCAACAGGTATGTAAAAAAAAAAAACAAAAACAGAAAATCATAGTTAATGAACTGTATTAATTGAACTATGCCATGTATCATCTTTCGTATCATTAAACCTATTGGTATATATATAAATATACATATATATATATTTTTTTGTAGCAATCGAGTCTCACTTTATCACCCTCAGTAGATACAAGCGCCTGCACAATGCCCGGCTATTTTTCTGTTTTTCAGTTCGGCTGAGGCCAGGTTTGAACCCTCCACCTTTGCCCGGCGACCTACTGGATGAGCCACAGGTACCGCCCGGGGAATACATTATTTTCATTAGCAAACCATCCCATGATAATGGAGCATGTAGAGAAGAACGTTAAAAGAAAACAGGGCAGTGCCTGTGGCTCAGTGGGTAGGGTGCCGCCCCCATATACCGAGGGCAGTAGGTTCGAACCCAGCCCTGGTTAAAGTACAACAAAAAAAATAGCTGGGCATTCTGGCAGGAGTCTGTAATCCCAGCTACTCAGGAGGCAAAGGCAAGAGAATCGCCTAAGCCTAGGAGTTGGAGGCTGCTGTGAGCTGTGACGCAATGGCACTCTACCAAGGGCAATAAAGTGAAAAAAATAATAAAATAAATAAAATATAGTGAGGATTTTTTTACAGTATGGTTTTACCTCAATAATTACAGCATTGAGAAACCACAATGTATTATTTGTTGTGACATTCTATGAGCCGAATCTATGAAGCCGAACAAACTAAAATGCCATTTTGATAGCAAGCATCTGAGCTTTGCTGGCAAGGATATCAACTATTTTAGAAGCAAAGCTGATGGACTCAAGAAAGCCAGACTTGACACTGGTGGCAAGTACCACAAACAAAACATAGCAATGATTGAAGCTTCATATTTGGTGGCACTCAGTATCGTCAGAGCTATGAAACCTCACACAGTTGCTGAGGATTTACTGTTGCCATCGTCCACAGACACTGTTCAAGTTATGATTTGTTACGAAATTGAGTGCAATTTCCTTATCTAACAATACTGTCTGCAGAAGAATAGATAACATGTCTGCTGATATTCTTGATCAGGTAATCCAGGAAATTAAATCTGCTCCACTTCCAATATTCGGTATCCGGCTTGATGAATCTACAGACGTTGCAAACTGTTCAGTTACTGGTTTACGTGAGGCATATTAATGATGGCGACTTTAAGGGTCAGTTTCTTTTTTGCAAACCTCTTGAAACCACAACTACTGTACGTGATGTATTTGACACAGTTGGTTCATTTCTGAAAGAGCATAAGATCTCTTGGGAAAAGGTCTGTGGTGTTTGCACAGATGATGCTCCAGCTATGCTAGGACGTCGATCTAGATTTCGACATTTGATACTGAATGAGTAACCAAGTCATCGGAACTCACTGTATGATTCATTGGTAAATATTAGCAATGAAGACACTGCCACAAAAGTTACAAGAAGTAATGAAAAGTGTCATAAGTTCTATCAATTTTGTAAAGGCGAGCGCTTTAAACAGTTGACTGTTTTCACAACTATGCAACGAGTTGGATGCACCGAACAATGCTCTGCTATTTCACACTGAAGTAAGATGGCTGTTGAGGAAAAGTTTTAAAATGTTTTTGAACTTCATGATGAACTCAAAACGTTCTCTAATCAGAAAGCAAGACCGCAGTTCGAAGTACTTTTCAGTGATAAAAGTGAACTGCAGAAAATAGCTTACTTGGTTGAGATTTTTGCCATCTTGAATGAGTTAAATTTATCACTGCAAGGACCAAATGCAACATGCCTCAATTTGTCTGAAAAGATCTGATAATTTCAAATGAAACTTAGCTTTGGCAAAAAAACTGGATGAAAATAAAATTTACATGTTGCCTGCCTTATCTGTTTTCTTTAAGGAACATGACATTGAACCAGACAAAAGGATTACGATGATAATTTCTGTGAAAGAACACT